>CAUYRH010016566.1:0-17035 GCA_963574655.1 Perodicticus potto | reverse complement strand
TTTTTTTTTTTTTTTTTTTTTTAGACAGAGCCTCAAGCTGTCACCCTGGATAGAGTGCCATGGCATCACAGCTCACAGCAACCTCCAATTCCTGGGCTCAAGCAAGTCTCCTGCCTCTGCCTCCCAAGTAGCTGGGACTACAGGCGCCCGCCAAAATGCCTGGCCATTTTTTTGCAGCCGTCATTGTTGTTTGGCGGGTCTGGGCTGGATTTGAAACCACCAGCTCAGGTGTACATGGCTGGTGCCTTAGCCCGTTGAGCCACAGGTGCCAAGCCTATTTCTAAATGTTTTATGGAATTGTTTTCTTAATTTTCTTTTTTCAATTTTTTTCTTCTCTCTTTTTTTTTTTTTTAGAGACAGAGTCTTACTTTGTCATTCTCAGTAGAGTGCTGTGGCGTCACAGCTCACAGCAACCTCCAGCTCTTAGGCTTAGGCGATTCTCTTGCCTCAGCCTCCCAAGTAGCTGGGACTACAGGCGCCTGCCACAATGCCCAGCTATTTTTTTATTGCATTTTGTCCAGGGTCAGGTTTGAATCCACCACCCTCGGTATATGGGGCTGGCACCCTACTCACGGAACCACAGGCACCACCCTTAATTTTCTTTTTTTGAAGCTGAGTCTCACTCTTTTGCCCAGGCTAGAGTGCCAATGGCATCGGCCTAGCTCAGCAAACTCAAACTTCTAGGCTCAACCAATCCTCCTGCCTCAGCCTCCAAGTAGCTGGGACAAGAGGTGCCCACCATAATACCCAGCTAATTTTCTATTTTTAGTAGAGATAGGGTCTTGCTCTTGCTAAGGCTGGTTGGTCTTGAACTCCTGAGCACCAGGGATCCGCCTACCTTGGCCTTCCAGAGTGCTAGGATCACAGGTGTGAACCACTGCAGCCAGACAGGTTTTCTTTTCTTTTCTTTTTTTTTTTTTGAGACAGAGCCTCAAGCTGTCACCCTGGGTATAATTCTCTGGCATCACAGCTCACAGCAACCTCCAAGTCCTGGACTTAAGTGATTCTCCTGCCTCTGCCTCCCAAGTAGCTGGGACTACAGGCGCCTGCCATAATGCCTGGCTATTTTTTTGGTTGCAGCCGTCATTGTTGTTTGGCGGGCCCACGCTGGATTTGAACCCACCAGCTCAGGTGTATGTGGCTGGCGCCTTAGCCGCTTGAGCCACAGACGCCAAGCCTGGACTGGTTTTCTTTCATATTTTTTTGGAGACAGAGTCTCACTCTATTGCCTTGGGTATAGTGCCATGACGTCATAGCTCACAGCAACCTCTAAATCCTGAACTCAAGCAATACCCCTGCCTCAGCCTCCTAAGTAGCTGGGACTACAGGTGCCCACCACAATGCCGCACTATTTTTAGTAGAGACAGGGTCTCATTCTTGTTCAGGTTGATCTTGAACTCTTAAACTCAAGCAATCCACCTGTCTCCGCCTCCCAGAGTGCTAGGATTACAAGCATGGGCTGGCCTGGTTACCCTTATTTTCCTGATTTCATTTCTGGTTTGTTAATTGCTACTATGTAGAAACACAATTGATTTTCATATATTGATTTGGTATCCTGCAACCTTGCTGAATTTATTTATTAGTTCTAATAAATTTTTAGTGGCTTCCTTAGAATTTTCTATGTTCAAGGTCATGTCATCTACAAATAGAGATGGTTTTAACTCTTCCTTTTTAATTGGTTGCCCTTGTTTTGTCTTCTTGTTTAATGGCAAGCTCCCTCTCTTTTATGCATGGAATCAAAGACTTGCTGGGTTGCACAGTTGGGGACTGGCAGCTGCACCTCCCGTTTAACAGAACTGACTGGTTCCCACTGGTCCTTCCCTCCCCTTTTAGGTCACTGTCTCTTGCTCCTGGGGATCTCATTGGGGTCCTGGGGTCCCAGGACTCAGCAAGTCAAAGGCTAGTGTGGCGGCCATGATGGGAAGGACCCAGGGTGCTCTGACATCTCTAGAAGAGCCTGCAGTGTCCACATCTCCTCTCACAGGACTCCCTGGGGTCTTCCTTATCTCACAACCTCTGGGTGGGGGAGGCTGGCCCTTAGCGGTCAGCACATGGCAGGCTGAGTCCTCAGCATTAGATTAGGAAACGAGATGCCTCTCCAGGGTCCCTGGACACTTCTGTTCCTGTGTGTTGTTACCCTTGAGAGTCAAACCAGAGTAAGATGCTGACCAGGCAGGGGCAGTGGGTGATGGGCCAGGCTTAGGCACGCTCCTCTTGGGGCAGTAGATCCCAGCCCAGCACACTCTGCCCCCATGGGAGCCCCTTTCTGGGGCCCCAGGAGGAACATGGCCAGGAAAATCAGGCTGGGGCCACTGTCCTAGAGCCTCTAGGCAAGAGAGGAAGGAGAGATGAACCAGGTGGCCACCTGAGTGACCATGACAGAGGGTGAAGTCGGAGCAGAGGAGGAAGGAGAGAAGGGAACGCTGGAGACCTGATCCTGTATGGGAGTGACAGGAGACTGCACGCCAAGTCCCTGGGGTGGAGGGCAGTATGGTGCCCTCGTGGAACCAGGAAGGAGTCAGAGTGGCTGGTGTGGTGGGAATGAGGGCGGAGCACATGAGGTGGGGTTGAGGAGCAGGGAGAGGCTGGCCAAGGGGCCATGGGGACTTCAGAGGATTTGAGTTAGGCCACCATGCCTGAAGTGAGGATGGTTTGTACAAAATGCGCCCCTGAATCTGGCCCCACACTCAAGAAGGGCTCAAAGAGAACACTCCTCACCTCCATGATTAAGCTCTGTCTGGAGTCTAGACACAGCTGATTGCCTACTCTGGTTGGGCTTCATTTCAGACAGGATGTTGCCCCTTGAAGTATTTGTAAGCTAAATGTTTAGGCACGAATTTAGGTCACAATGTAAGATTATTTGTACTTATGCCCTGAAATAAAGATTACAGGCAAGAATTCCTTGAGAAAAAAAAGAGAAAGAAAAAAATAATGTGAGAGGGAAGTTGGGAGAGAGTTTGTTGGAGTGGGAAAGACAACCTGATCCTAGAAAAGGGGATCAAACCGATGTTTCTCCACCACCCACCTTCCATTCACTCACATACCCACCTGTCCACTCATACATCATGCATCTGTCCATCTATCTGTCTGTCCATCCATCCATCCTTCTATCCATGTATCTATCCATCTATCCATCCATCCATTCTTCTACCCGTCCATCTACACATCCATCCTTCCATTCACCCACATGCCCACCTATCCACTCATGCACCTATGCATCTGCCCATTTATCTGCTCATTTATCTATCTATCCCTCCTTCTATCCATTCATCTATCCATCCATCCTTCCTTTCATCCACACACCCACCTATCTGGTCATGTACCCATCCATCTGCCCAACTATCCTCCCTCCCTCCATTCTTTCCTTCCATCTATCCATCTACACATCCACCTATTCATCCATCCATCCAGTCTTCTATTCATCCATCCATCCTTCTTTCCATCCATCTACTCACCCATCCTTCCATTCATCCATCCATTCATCTTTTCATGCAGTCTTCTGTTTTTTTTTTGAGACAGAGTCTCACTTTGTTGCCCTTGTTAGAGTGCCGTGGCATCAAGGAGCTCACAGCACAGCTCACGGCAACCTCAAACTCCTGGGCTCAAGTGATTCTCTTGCCTCAGCCTCCTGAGTAGCTGGGACTACAGGTGCCTGCCACAACACCTGGATATTTTTTTGTTTGTTTGTTTTAGAGACAGGGTCTCGCTGTTGCTCAGGCTGGTCTTGATCCTGTGAACTTGAGCAATCCACTCACCTTGGCCTCCCAGAGTGCTGGGATTACAGGTGTGAGCCACCGTGCCAGTGATGCAGTCTTCTGTTCATCCATACTTTCATTCTTCCACACACCCACCTATCTGCTCATGCACACATCCATCTGCCCATCTATCTGCTCATCCATCAATTGATCCATCCATCCCTCCTTCTATCCATCCATCTATCCATCCATTCTTGTATTCATCCACACACCCACCTGTCCATTCATGCACCATGCATCTGCCCATCTATCTGTCTATCCATCCATCCATCCTCCTATCTGTCCATCTGCACATCCACTTGTCCACTCATGCACCCATCCATCTGCCCATCTATCTTTCTATCCATCCATCCATCCATCCATCCATCCATCCATCCTCCTATCTATCCATCTGCACATCCACCTATCCACTCATACACCCATCCATCTGCCCATCTATCTATCCATCCAGTTATCCATTCATTCATCCATCTTTCTGTCCATTCACCAGCCATCCATTTATATTATTAATTCATATGTTTACTGTATGTCTGCCTTGTATTAGGCACATGTTTGGTGCTGAGAACACAATCATGAGCAAACCATGGTGGTGCTTTCCCTAACATTACCCACACAGCTGGTGGCAGAGAGCACCATTACACACTAGTACCCGGTTACAAGGGGGTAAGGCTGGCTGCAGGGAAGATGCAGCCAGCAGGGAGCTGGTGGAAGTGGGGGTTGGGCACTGCTCCATCTGTAAAGGTGAGAAGGTCTTCCCTCTAGGGACACTCCCTTGGTTCCCAGGCACATGCTGTGAGGAAGGCTGGCCCAGCTTGCACAGAACACATGCTGAGGCCTCCCAGCAGATAGCCAGCATCACCCCAGTCATGGGAGTTACTGAGCCCCAGATGTGCAGTAGCAGACAGGCATATGAATTCCTGTCCCTGAACCTCTGAGCCTGATGAATGGGTCTGTCACACCAGTATGTTCTGGGATGATATATTATGCAGCTGTGTAACTGGGCCCGGCACTCACTGATGGGTTCAGATGACCATGTGCTTTGGGAGAATCCTTAGCTGGGAGCAGGGGATGGTCTTCAGTAAGGGAGTCTCACTGCCCTGTGAGGTAGCCAGCAACTCTCTTGTTCCTGAGTAGATGGTGACTTTGCCCTCTAGGCCTGAGGAGAGGAACTGGGTGCATCTGCAGGCACAGACCTTCATCCAACTTGGCCTGCTACTCCTCATCCTCCTCTGTTTGGGGCCTTTGCTAAGCCCATGGTCCTGCCTAGAAAACCAGTCCCTCCTCTCTTGCCTTGGCTGACTTCTGCCCACACTCGAGCTCTTCCAGGAAGCCCTCCCAGATTAGCATCCACAGTGACCTGTGTTTCTTGGAAGCTCTGAGAGATCTCACTGTTTGGATGAAGAAAGCCGTGTCTTTCCCCAACATGATGACTTCACTGTGTTTACTGTCTTTGGTTTTATTCCAAAGCAGTTTGGCTTCTTTAGGCTGTAAAAAGTTGAGCCCGAGTGTGTGACAACATCGTTCCTTTGTCACTGTGTTCCCAGCTGAGTCCAAGTCCTACAGCTTCCCTTCCACCCCCACCTCCTCCCTCCCCTTCCCCTCCTGCCTTCCCCAGCCCCTCCACCAGCTCTTGTCTTCTCCCATGTCTCCCCTCAATAGAATCATCAGATTTCCCCTCCCTGTAGGGTCAGCCCTGGTACCTCATAAACATCCTGCAATTTTGTCTCCTCTGATCTCCTGACAGCAATCTGGAATAGCTGACCCCTATCCCTCTGCTGCCCTCTCCAGTGGTCTCCTAGAGAGTGGATGCTTTCTGCGATCATCACCCATTCTGCATCCACTCAGCCCAGTAGGCTTCCACCCGGAGCTGTAGTGGTCAAGGTCCCCATGACCTCTGGGAGGTTAAGCCCCTTAAGCTGCCCTCTGGGGTGAGCTCAGCTGTGATCCTCCTTCCACCCCCCTTCCCCAGTCAGCCTTGCCTCTAGGTTTTCCTTGGTTCCCTTCCAGGGAACAGCACTCTGCCCTGGCCTGAGCTTGTGTGACCTGCCCACGTAGGGGCTTCTCCTGTGGGCTGCTGGCCACCATGGCCTCTGGTCTGTGGGCCCTGGGACAGGAATCCCCTCCTGCAGCTGGCCCCATCACTTGGTTGCACAGGCATGAGCCCTTTTTCTCATGCCTGTGGCCAGGAATTCCATCACCCTGATTTTCTTTTTTTTTTTCCTTTTTTTTGCAGTTTTAGGCCAGGGCCAGGTTTGAACCCGCCGCCTCTGATATATGGGGCTGGCGCCCTACTCCTTGAGCCACAGGCGCCGCCTGATCGCCCTGATTTTCAACATGTTTGCAGAGCCATGGCCAGCTTTGCTCGCCCTCCTTGGTGAGCCTCCACCTGCCCTGACATGCACTGGTGCCTTGGCTGTGCCCCGTCTGCCCAGCTCACCCCCCGGCACCTGCCCTTGCTATGTGGGTCTCCTGGCTGACCCCTCATTCTGCTCCTTCTGCCTCTGTGCCCCTCTCTTTGCTGTTCTCACTACCTGGACACCTCCCAGACCCCATGTGGCTCAGTGCTGGCTGCGTCTGTTCTGCCATCATCTTCTCGGAGAGGCCACCACCTTTTAAAAATGGCAAAGCAGCCCCAACCTGACTTGCCTGCCCTCTGTGTGTGTTTTCTGTCCCAGCTTCTGCAGCAGTGCAGGCAGGAGTGGTGCAGCCCTGTGCTGCCAGAGGGAGGTGTAGGGATCCTAGGGGGCTGCCCACAGGTACTGTGACACTGTGGACCCAGGGCTCACACACTAGAGGGGACAGCAGTATGTCTGGGGCCACTGGATTTGGAGGGCACTAACCCTATGTAAGTGGGAGGCAGTGGTTGCCCTAGGCCATTTTTTTTACAAATTAAAATTTGGCCAGGTGCAGTGGCTTACACCTATAATCCCCAGCATTTTGGGAGGCTGAGGCCGGAGGATCTCTTGAGTCCAGGAGTTGGAGACTGCAGTGAGCCATAGTGAGTGAGACCCTTTTTTTTTTGACAGAAAAAAAAAAGTAAATTTTTATTTTACAGATAAATGCATTACTGCTTCATGGGACTCAAGTCTAGAGCTGCTCTTTAACAGAAACTAGAAATTTGAATTTTGTGAGAAATGCCCTGATTTTATTTACATTCAACTCATACAACTGTCCTAAAATGTCATACCCTGGACTCCTCTGAGCTGGGGAGGGTGTGGTGGGCACACGTGGCCCCTGCAGTCATCCCTCCCCCAGGTTTTGGCTCTCAAGCTGGACCTGCATTTTTCTTTCTTTTTTTTTGCAGATAGGCATTAAGATAGGTCACATTTCTTGATGTTCTCAGGATTCCCACCCTCTGGCCACTGGTTCTGCACGGTGGCCAGAGGCAATTATGATAGTAATATCAGGGGCTAAGAAGGTACGCATCTAAAAATACATCTAAGGGCTCAGTGCCCATAGCACAGTGGTTACGGCACTGGCCACGTGCACTGAGGCTGCTGGGTTCGAACCTGGCCCAGGCCAGCTAAAACAACGATGACAACTGCAACAACAACAAAAAAAATAGCTGGGCGTTGTGGCAGGCACCTTGTAGTCCCAGTTATGTGGGAGGCTGAGGCAAGAGAATCGCTTAAGCCCAAGAGTTTGAGGTTACTGTGAGCTGTGATGACACAGCCCTCTACTGAGGGCCACATAGTGAGACTCAGTCTCAAAAAAAAAAAAAAAGAATGTATCTAAGGCCAGGTGCGGTGGCTCACACCTATAATCCCAGCACTCAGGGAGGCTCAGGCCTGAGTTCACAGGTTCAAGACCAGCCTGAGCAAGTGTGAGACTCTCATCTCTAAAAAATAGCTGGGCATTATGGCGGGTACCTGTAGTCCCAGCTACTCAGGAGGCTGAGACAAGGAGATTGCTTGAGCCCAAGAGTTTGAGGTTGCTGTGAGCTATGATGCCACAGCACTCTACCAAGGGTGACAAAGTGAGACTTTCTCAAAAAAGAAAAATAAATGCATCTAAGACTACTCCAAAAGTAAAGTAGTGACTTCAGGTCAACATGGTTCAAGCACCCCACCCCCCTCCACTTAGACTCTACCTTGATGACCACAAAGGAACACAGCTGATACCTCTCACCTGTGGGCAGCATCTGTCTGTTCAGCTGGAAGATAGGTGGTTGGTAGCCACCAGCTGGTCAACACACAGTTTGGGGAATCCCAGACCCCCAGAGTTCCCATCTGGAAGAACAGGTGCCTCTGACAGGGCGTGGGCTGGGACTGAGACTCCAGGCCATGGGCTCTGGGCTCTGGTGTCAGGGGAGGTAGTGCCCAGAGTGTAAGGCTCTGAAGAGGCAACAGAGAGGGTGGATAACAGGCCTGGATGGTGTCCTGGACAGTGGCTTTAGCCCCTCACCCCCTTCGCCTCCCGGAGTGCCAGTGGCCAGGTGCACGTCCCAGGCAGGGCCAGGGGGGCTATGGAATTGGAGCAGTGGGCATCTGTTCAGACCCACAGGTCCACCCTGATCAGTCCCCAGCCTGCCCCACCCACGCTGCTTCACCTCAGCACTTATGAGCCTCTCACAAAGATATATGGACCTCAAGGACACTAGACTTGAGGGAAAAACATCTAACATGAAAGATAGATCCTCAGCCCACCAGAATGTGGGAGCTCGGAGGAAACAGAAACTACATGTGGAGCAAAACACGTAACAAAGAAAAAATCCTACTGTTGATACCCAAAACCGTCACATCCATGACCCAAGAACTGGGTGTTATAAAAAAGGAACAGAGAATGAGAAAGAGCTCTTGGAAAATAAAAAAATAGCAGAAATGAAAAATTCAATCAGATACCTTTCTCATAGAGTAGAAAACAGAATTATACCATTACTCTGAGTAGTCTAACATGTAATTAATAAGAGTTCCAGAAAAAGAAAGCAGAGCAGATAGTAACAGGGAGCAAATAACTTAAGAAACTATCCTAGAGGGAAGATGTGAGGCTCCAGGCTGAGTGAATGAAAGAAGATGGGACCCTGCATGGCATCCTGAAACTTCTGAAAACAGGGGAAATGAGGTCAATTCCAGCTGCTGGAGGGCAAACAAGTCCCACAAGGGAGCTGGAAATCTACCAGGAGCTGGATCTTGAGAGGACACAAGTGGACACAGGTGTAGCAGGCACAGTCTTTTCAGTTCTGAGGGAAGATGCTTTTCCTCTTTACACAAGAATCCTGAGGAAGGGCCCTGGATAGACAAGGCTTTGAGCACCTTTCTCAGGAAACTGTGGGAAGACAGCAGGGAATGAGCAGGGACGGATGTCAGCAGACCTGAGTTCATCATGGGAAAGCCCTGAGACGGGGTGGGAGCCTGGTGCCTCTGGGCAGCAGGCGTGAAGAGCAGCCTGCTGGGGTCCCAGCAGAGGAGGGGCTGAGGGCCATCTGGCTGTCCAGGGGGGAAGGTGACCCAGAGTCCCTCAGGAGTTTTAGAGATGGAAAAGAGCCAAGCACATGGGAAATTGACCACAGAACAGGCACACCAGGAGAACGGGGGTGCTCTTCAGACCTTCATGGGCCCAGAGGTACCCCACCATGGACAGAGGAGGAAACTGGACAGTAGGAGTCCTCCGGGGGTGGGAAGAGGGAGCAGGCTGGGCTGTGCTTTACCTGTGTGCTTGTGTACTTACTTACCTGTGCACTCCCCCATGTGCTTACCTGTGTGCTTACCTGTGCACTCCCCTGTGTACTACCTGTGTCCTTACCTGTGCACTCACCAGTGTGCTTACCTGTGCACTTACTTGTGATACCTACAGTGGTTGCTGCCACCCCTGAGCACAGGGGTGGGGCTGGGAAACCCAGGGCAAGGTCCTCCACCCTGCTGTGCCTTGGACTCACCTGGGAGCTCAGAGGCCACCTCTCGGCATCTGGCTCAATTGGTCTGGGTGGGGCCCACTCTGAGGGTTTTTCAAAGCTTCCCAGGTGTCCTCAGAGCAGCCTGGAAAGGCTTCTGAGGCACCTAAGGATTAAGGAAGAAGGAGGCTGGGAAGAACAGGAGCTGAGGAACTAGCCATAGGGGCTGGTGTGAGGATAGGCTCAAGGCTGTGAGAGGGTGTCACAACCTGTGTGGGAGGGCCAGCTGGGGAAGGCCATGATGGGGGAGCCGGGGGCTACAGGGGACCCTGGCAGAGGACGGAGTGGTGGACATCACCACGTGGCCAGGGGCAGGAGGCTGGCAGGAGCTTCCGGACCCTTGATGACAGCAAGGCCTGCCGGGACCATTGTGGGCTGGATGTTGGTGGTCAGTGTATGGAGTGACCAGCATGCTTTTCAGATATCATTCACAGCTTGGACAGGACGCTGGTCCTGATGGGTAAGGGGTGACCCGGGAAAGGTCGTTGCAACCCTCACTGGCAGGTGGTGGAGTTGGGGTCAGCTCAGGAGCAGCCCTCTCCAAGAGGTCAGTTCTAGGGAGAGCTGGTTGGTTCTGGACAAAACCCCATCCTCAGAGAACCAACCCACCCCCAACCTGATTCTGTTCTATTTTTAAACTCTCAGCTGTAGAGACTTCCTCACCATTTCCCCTGGCTCTCCTGAAAAGTATTTTTGTTTTGTTTTGTTTTGTCTTTTCTCGCAGAGGAAAATGCAGGAATCCAAAAGGTTTATCTTGTCCCAGGTTTCCCTTCCACAAGATCCCCTGGGGAGGGCGGCGCCTGTGGCTCAAAGGAGTAGGGCGCCAGCCCCACATACCAGAGGTGGCAGGTTCAAACCCAGTCCCGCCCGCCCCCCCGGGGGGAGGAGCAGGCTGGGGCTGTTAGAGTCTTTCCTTGCCTTTCACTCCTCTGGAGAGGACGCTGGAGTCACTATGGCTGAACAAATAGCCGTCCATGGCAGGCCCTTCCCCATGGCCACCCACAGCTGACCTGCCTGCATTGGAGCTGCACACTCGTGTTGGCCAGAGGGATGGTCCTGGGGGGCCCTGCCCAGCCACTGTCCCCCTTCCCCCAGCCATTGTCCACAGCAGCCCTGGTCCAAGGCCCACACCTCCACCCGGGCATTCCCGGAGCTGGGCTCAGGCACATCGAAGACTGGACTTGTAGGATGACAATGTCCACTCTGCTTCAGAAATCCATCTGGACACTAGAAAGGCCGCAGCGTCTTCTCTCGAGAAGGTTGCCTTCTCTCCTGCCCTCTGTGATGGGCCGGTCTGCCCACGTGTAAACGCCTCTCCTTGGCCAGTCTTCCCTGGAGCCCTCACTCTGTCTCCCCACCCCTTCCACGGGGGCCTGCATTCCTCTCTCCTCTCACCCCCCACCCATCTGCTTTTTCCTCTCACTGGGGGGCAGGTCTACCCTGGGGGCCATTCCACACCTCATGGTGGCTCCCCCAGCCTGGCCCCCAAATGGAGGCTGCCATGATCCATTGCTGCAAGAGCTCCAGGGCACCATGTCCAAAGTTGCCACCCAGGGCGGGGTGCGGTGGCTCACGCCTGTAATCCCAGCACTCTGGGAGGCTGAGATGGGTTGATTGCCTGAGTTTAGGAGTTTGAGACCAGCCTGAGTAAGAGTGAAACCCTGTCTTTAAAAAGAGTTGAGCGTCGTGTCAGTGCTGTAGTCCCAGCTACATGGGAGGCTTAGGCAAGGGGATCACTTGAGCCCAAGAGACTGAGGTTGCTGTAAGCTATGATGCCAGAGCACTCTACTCAGGGCAACAGAGTGAGACTCTGTCTCAAAAAACAAACAAAAAAAACCCAACCAAATGAAGTTGCCACCCAACCTTCCAAGGTGCCCAGTTTGCCCCAAGTGAGGCATCAGTGCTTGCTCTGTCTTCCCAGAGAAGCCTTTGACAACTGTGTTTTGCTTGGGATCCAAATTATCCATCACTGCACCTTTGGGGTGAGGGGCAGGCTGGACATAGGGTGGCACTGAGGAGGGAACACCCCCAGCACGGGGACAGGTAGAACTTAGGTCAGGGCACCTGTCACTATTGCTGGGACATTCTCACTCCCCTCTCAGGAGCATTGGGGACTCTGTCAGTCACACTGAGGTTATGTGACCTTCATCTCATTACTAAACCTCTCTTGGTTTCCTTTTATTCAGAATATTACAAGGGTGCACATCTTTTGGTTACATAATGTGCTTTTGCACATTTTAACTGAAGTTGTAAGTGTGCCCTCCACCCAGAATATGGACATTGGCTTATTTATCTTCAAAAAATAAAATGTAGGCCAGATGCAGTAGCTCACACCTGTAATCCCACCACTTTGGGAGGCTGAGGTAGGATGACCACTTGAAGCCAGGAGTACAAGTACAGTGTGGGCAACACAGCAAGACCCCTGTCTCTATGAAAATAAAAAAAAAAAAAAATTAGCCAGGGGTGGTGCCTGTGGCTCAAGGAGTAGGGCACCGGCCCAATATACCAGAGGTGGTGGGTTCAAACCCAGCTCCAGCTGAAAACTGCAAAATAAAAAACAAAAAACAAAAAACAAAAAATTAGCCAGGCATGGTGACACACCCTCAGTCCCAGCTACTACAGAGGCTGAGGCAGGAGATTACTTGAGCCCAGGAGTTCAAGGCTGTAGTGAGCAAGGATCATCCCACTGGACTCTAGCCTGGGTGACAGTGAGACCCTGCCTCTAAAAAAAGTAGAGCAAGGGGTGTGGCCCTTAGAAAGGGAGGGATGTTTGTTAGATGCAAACTACTCACACCAAAACTCAGCGGGTAACAGGACAATTGTTTTATCCTCTCTCCATTTCTTGGTCAGGGATCCAGGCAAGACACAGTTGGGAGTGTTGGCTTCTGCTCCTTGGAAGACTCTGAACCCCTCTGTTCCATATGACCCCAGAGGAATGGGCCCCAGTGGACAGAGGCTACCTTCTCTGTCCTAACAGGCACAGAGGGGGCAGGAACAGAGTACACGGATTCACTTGCCAAGGTTTGTGGTCGAGAGCCGGCCATCTGATGCCTTCTCTCATCTCAGACCAGTGGAGGCCAAAGTCAAAGGTCAGGAGGGAGGTGTTTGGTGACAGCATTGGGGACTGGAAGGACAGGACAGCTTGAAATTCTGCAGTTGCTTGAACTTAAAATACAGAGCTTCACTGCCATTAACATCCGAGCTTCATCAGGGGTACTTCTGTTATTCTGGCTTTTCATTGTGGGTCATTTTTATGACATTGGTCATGCAAGACCTTCTCCTCAAGAAATGCCCAAACATCATGCAAAAGGCCGCCTTCCTGGTGACCACCCTTGTCCTCCAGGGATTCTTTCCCGAGGAGATGCAGCCGTCTCAACTAGGTTTTGCAATCGTTGTTGAGACAGCAACACATGGCAGTCCTCCTGTGGGGAACACAGGCAGGTGGCCACTTCCTCTCTGGGGTGCTGCCCCCCATGTCCTTCCATTCCTGCCCCAGCCCCAGCCAGCCCATCCTTCTTATCCTCTTTGAACCCACACAGGTCCCTAAAAATCCTGAAAATTCTGGAGACCAACACAGCCCAAAGTGGTCTGAGGCCCTTGAGGTCCCCAGGGCCTGAGGCTGGGAAGGGCTGGAGAGCTTTGTGCCCCAGTGTCCCCCCCCAAACCCTGCCTTGAAATCCTTTATAACGTTTGATCAAGAAACCCATGGGCCTGTCCTAGGGCTGCTGTGACAAACTGCCAACGGGTGCTTAAGACAACAGTTCTGGAGGCCAGAAGTCCCAAACTGGGGTGTCAATGCCTCCTGGAGCTTTGAGGGAGACTCTGCTCCCTGCCACCCTCTGCTCCTGGCGGCTGCAGCTTGTAGAAGTGTCACCCTGTCCCTGCCTCTGTCTTGACGTCGGTTCCCTCTGCAAACTTCTGTGAGTCAAATGTCCCTCTCCTTGCTCTTATGAAGACGCTGGCCACTGCAGTCCAGGCATCCATAGGTCCAGGATGATCATATCTCAAAATCCTTAATTATATTTTCAAAGACTATTTCAAAATAAGGCCACACGCCCAGGCACCAGTGGGTTAGGACTGGGGTGTGTGTACTATATGTAAATATATGTGTACACAGAATCACAAAAAGCTGAAACCCCATGTCCATTAAAAACAACTGTCCCATTCATCTCATCCCTGATAAACAGCATTCCACTTTGTTTCTGTGAATTTGGTTACTTTAAATACCTCATTTAAGTGGAACCATGCAGTATTCGCCTGTATATGACCAGTTTGTTTTTTTTTTTCCGGGCAGAGTCTTACTCTGTCACCCTGGGTAGAGTGCAGTGGCCTCATAGCTCACAGCAACCTCAAACTCCTGGGCTTGGGCCTCTTGCCTCAACCTCCTGAGTAGCTGGGACTACAGGTGCCCACCAAAACACCCACCTAATTTTTTTCTCTTTTTAGTAGAGAAGGGGTCTCACTCTTGCTCAGGCTGGTTGTGAACTCCTGAGTTGAAGGGATCCACCCACCTCAGCCTCCCAGAGTGTTGGGATTACAGGCGTGAACCTCTGCACCCAGCTCCACGACTATTTTATTTTGCTTCGCATTCAGTATTTATTTACTTTGCCATGTTTCTTTCTTTCTTCTTCTTCTTCTTTTTTTTTTTTTAATGAGACAGAGCCTCAAGCTGTCACCCTGGATAGAGTGCTGTGGCATCACAGCTCACAGCAACCTCTAATTCCTGGGCTTAAGCGAGTCTCCCGCCTCCGCCTCCCAAGTAGCTAGGACTACAGGCGCCCGCCGCAACGCCTAGCCATTTTTTGGTTGCAGCCGTCATTGTTGTTTGGCGGGCCCAGGCTGGATTCGAACCCGCCAGCTCAGGTGTACGTGGCTGGCGCCTTAGCCTGTTGAGCCACGGGCGCTGAGCCGCCATGTTTCTTATTATGGTAAAATACACATAACATAAATTTATCATCTTAACCATTCTTTCAAAAATTTCATTTTATTTTTAAATGGCAAATAGTTGTATACATTAATATTTATGGAGTGCAATGTGATGTTTTCATACATGTATATATCATGGAATGATTAAATCAGGCTACCTAACATATTCACTACCTTACAAACATATGGTTTCTTTGTGGTGAGAACACTTAAATGCCACTCTTTCAGTAGTTCATTCATTCCTCCCTCCCTCCCTCCCTTGCTCCCGTGTTTGGTTTCTTTTTGTTTGATTTGTACCCACCACCCTCGCTTTCTTTATTTTTTTCTTTTTTTTGAAGCAGGGTTCCACTCTGTGACTAGGCTGGAGTGCAGGGGTGTCACAGCTCACTGCAGTCTCCGAACTCCTGGGCTCAAGCAATCCTCCTGTCTCTGCCTCCCAAAGTGCTGGGACTACAGGTGTGAATTATGGCACCTTTTGGCAATTCTTTTAGCAATTTTAAATTATACAAAGCTCTTTTTTTTTCTTTTGAGACAGAATCTCCCTCTCTTGTCTGGGCTAGAGTGCTGTGGCCTCAGCCTAGCTCACAGCAATCAAACTCCTGGGCTCAAGTGATCCTCCTGCCTCAGCCTCCCAAGTAGCTGGGACTACAGGTGCCCACCACAACACCCAGGTAATTTTTCTGTTTTTAGTAGAGACAGAGTCTCACACTTGCTCAGGTTGGTTTTGAATTCCTGAGCTCAAGTGATCCTCCTTCCACCTTGGCCTCCCAGAGTGCTGGGATTACAGGTGTGAGCCACCTTATTGTTAACTGTGGTCACCACGGTGGGCAGTAGGAGCTCCAGAAGATTCCTCCTGACTAACTGCACCTCTGTATCCTTTGACCAATGTCACCCCTTCCCTGTCAACCATTCTGCTTCTCTGTCTCCATGAGCACGCATGGTCATCAGTGTCCTCCAGAGAGATGGACCAAGAAGATATCTGAGAAGAGAGTCATTAGAGAAACTGGCTCGCACGGTTGGGAAATCCCATGATAGCTGGACACCCAGAGTAGCTGCCCGGCCCAGCCCATGTATAGGAGCCTCAGAACCAGCAAGGCTCAGCCCCCAGTGAGGCTGTGATCTAAGAGCCCCTGGGCAGGAGGCTGCTGGTGTAAGCCCCAGACTCCAAAGGCCAAAGACTCTGGAGTGTGACCTCTAAGGGCAGGATTAGGGTGGGGGAGATAAAGAGAATCCCCCCTTACACCTGTCTGTTCCGTCCAGCCATGTGGACAGTGCCACCCACGCAGAGGGGGGTCTTCCTCTCCAGTCTGCTGACTCACAAGCCAGTGACCCCTGGAAACACCTCACAGACTCCCAGAAACAGTGCTCACTGGCTGACGTGGTGTCCCTCAACCCAGGCACATTAAAAGCTGAGAGTAACCACCAAGTGCATTCAGTTCTCACATGGTCACACGGCACCTGTCTCTGTGCCCACTCCCTTCACTCAGCATAACGTCCTCCAGGCTCATCCGTGTCGCTGCAGCTGGGAGTATTTCCTTCTTTTTAAGGCTGAGTAGTATTCCAATTGTATATTACATTTGCTTTATCCTTTTGTCTGTTGGTGGTCACTTTGGGAGTTTCCATGTCTTGGCTATTTTGAGCAGTGCCGGGATGAATGTAGGGGTGCAGGGTTCTCTCCAACAGCGGATTTCAGTCCCTCTGGCTACGTGCCCAGGAGTGAGATTGCTGGATCAGGTGTAATTCTATTTCCACTTTTTTAGTTTTTTTATTTTCTTTCTTTTTTTATCTACATGACAGTTCACCTTGTGTAGTTTGGGGAGTTTTTGTTTTTGAGAAAGAGTTTCACTCTGTTGCCCTGAGTAGAGTGCTGGGGCATCATCAAAGCTCACAGCAACCTCGAACTCCTGGGTTCAAGTGATTCTCCTGCCTCAGCCTCCCAAGTAGCTGGAACTACAGATGCCTGACCCAACATCTGGCTAGTTTTTCTATTTTTAGTAGAGACAGGGTCTTGTTCTTGCTCAGACTGGTTTCAAACTCCTGAGCTGAAGGGATTCTCCCACCTTAGCCTCCCAGAATGCTAGAATTACAGGCATGAGTCACCCTGTCTGGCCCCTTATCTAGGTTTCTTTTTTTGCAATTTTTGGCCAGTGCTGGGTTTGAACCCACCACCTCCAGTGTATGGGTGGGCTCCCTACTCCTTTGAGCCATAGGCACCACCCAAAGTTTTTGAAGAACTTTCATGCTGTTCTCCAAAATGGCTGCACTACTTTGCATTCCTGACAACAGTGTGCACACCCTTGGCCAACACCTATCTTTCACCTTGTTTTTTTTTTTGAGACAGAGCCTCAAGCTGTCACCCTGGATAGAGTGCTATGGCATCACAGCTCACAGCAACCTCCAATTCCTGGGCTCAAGCGAGTCTCCTGCCTCCACCTCCCAAGTCGCTGGGACTACAAATGCCCAC
>CAUYRH010016564.1:0-28644 GCA_963574655.1 Perodicticus potto | reverse complement strand
GGGCTTCACATGCAATCGGAGATATTTTTATCAACCTGATTGATATAACATTCATGATATTTTCTCATTTACTATGTGAAAACATTTTTGATCCGTATTTAGAAGTTTTCTCCTGACCCTTCAAATATGCACCACAAGTGTGATCTCACCCTTAAACATGGAGTTACTGTGTGACTCAGAGATTCTATTCCTACATATATACCCACAAGAAATGGAAAACTTTTTCATGCACAAAAAACTTGAACATGAATATTCATAGCCCAAATGAATATTCATAAGCCCACTTATAATAGCCCCAAAGTGGATAATAGGCAAATGTTCATTGACTGATAACTGGATAAGCAAAGTCTGGCATATCCAAGCCATGGGTATGGATTATTTGACCATAGAAAAGAACGTGGTACTGACACTTGCTACAAGATGAATGACCCTCGAAAATATAATGCTAAGTGAAAGAAGGGCATGTAAACATAAAGAGCTCTTTAAAGGCAATAACCTTATTTAGCAATTCTCATGCTCTTTCTACATATAACAATGCCTGGCACATAGAAGATGCTCAATAAATATTTGTTTTCTAAATTCAGACCCAATTCTTCTAAGACTAGCTGTAAGTATCCAGCCCTGTGTTGAGGATTTTCACTTGCATCATCGCACTGCTGCCTCACAACCGCCCTGTAAGTGGGTGGTGTCATCTCAGCTTGGTGGGGGAAGGAACTGAAGCAGAGGGAGGTTAAGTTAGGCAGCTGCTGGCGGGCAGGGCACAGCCCCAAGCCCATAGCTCACTGAAAGTCAGGGGCTTTTCACTACCTCACAGCTACCTGGTGTGGGTTTTGTCTTTTGTTATTGTTGCTGTTTGTTTCTCCTCTCTGAGACTGGTTTATATGCAAGTCTTCAAGATATTGCCCAGAGGAACCTTTGTAAGCCACACAGAGCGAAGAGTGGGGCATTCTACTCCTTCCTCCACCCAGAACTGCTCCTCTGCCTCCTCTTCCCATACGCCCTGACTTGAGTTAGGAGATTCCAGTCTTTGTTTTTTGGTATTTTCAGACCCAATTGAAAATACAGTAGAACCTCTGAAAGTTGACCATCCAAAGGAGTGTAATAAACAGGTCAACATGTGGAGGTGGTCAACATAAGGAACTAGGCCTACTGTACTGATTTGTACTTGAAGTGCATATCTGCTCTTTGAAAATTAGGTCAACTTACGGAGGTGGTCATTGTAGGGAGGTGGTCAACTATGAAGGGCCTACTATATCTAAAACAATAGAATGAAGGATGGTCTTAAAGATTAATAAATTATCACTCTAAGCAAATGAAATTCATCATCCAGTTAGGGCACAATAGCAATGGCACTGGAGATGCCCAAATTTTATTGGGGCAAGAAAAAGAAGAATAACCAAGATCAGGGAAGGAACCAAATTGTTTGCTTTATCTGTCCTATCCTTTCTTTTTTTCAAAATTTTTATAATGAAAAACATCAATGATGATTTACTAGAGAAATTTATAATATACCTATATATCCAACAATTAGCAAGATTTTGCCACTTTGAGTTCATCTATATTTCTTTTTTTTTAATATATATATAAGTTAATCAGCATACTGGAATGAAAGATATTTTATTACAGTCACACTTTCAGTTTGGTTTCAGATGTTCCATATTAGGAAGTTAGTCTTACTCAAGGCAAGACTATTTCTTTTTTTTTTTTTTTTGAGACAGAGCCTCAAGCTGTCACCCTGGATAGAATGTTGTGGCATCACAGCTCACAGCAACCTCCAAATCCTGGGCTCAAGCGAGTCTCTTGCCTCCGCCTGCCAAGTAGCTGGGACTACAGGCGCCCGCCACAACGCCCGGCCATTTTTTGGTTGCAGCCGCCATTGTTGTTTGGCAGGTCAGGGCTGCATTCGAATCCACCAGCTCAGGTGTACGTGGCTGGCGCCTCAGCCTGTTGAGCCAACTTCATCTATATTTCTTTTTAATGCAATGCTCTGATTTCCTGTCATTTCATTCCCTATTGCTATTTGCACCTTTTAAAAAATGGGTATTTTTTTTTTTTTACTTTTCTTTTTTTAAATTTCAGATCAAAGTGAAGATACGAACAATTAGGTTAGAAGGTTTGCATTTGTTAGGTAGAGTCCCTGTTGT
Source organism: Perodicticus potto (assembly GCA_963574655.1). NCBI lineage: Eukaryota > Metazoa > Chordata > Mammalia > Primates > Lorisidae > Perodicticus > Perodicticus potto. The sequence continues at coordinate 26,500 of CAUYRH010016564.1, read as the reverse complement.
ATCCCACACCCAGGAGGTGTGCCATCTACCCTTACATTGTGCCCATTAAGTGAGAGCACACCAATGCCCCTCCTTCCTCTACTCTCCCCCCCAACTTGAATTGAATTGAGTTTTTCTTTTGTGTGGGTATGAATTAATCTGTCTACTGGCTTAATATTAGTATTACGTACATTGGAAACTTGCTTTTTCATTCTTGTGATACTTTACTAAGAAGAATGTGTTCCACCTCCATCCAAGTTAATACAAAAGATGTAAAATCTCCATCCTTTTTAGAGGCTGAATAGTATTCCATGGTCTACATATATCATGGCTTGTTAATCCATTCCTGGGTTGGTGGGCACTTAAGTTGTTTCCACATCTTGGCATTTGTAAATTGAACAGCAATAAACACTCCAGTGCAAATGTCCTATGATAAAATAATTTTTTGTTTTCTGAGTAGATGCCTAGTGATGAGATTACAGGGTTCAAATGGAAGGTCTATTTTGAGTTCTTTGAGGATTCTCTATGCTTCTTTCCAAAGAGGCTATATTAGTTTGCAGTTCCACCAACAGTGTATAAAAGTGGATATTTTTAAACCCTATCATGGGACCATTTTTACACCTGATAAACTTGACAATAATCTCTTGGTATCACCTCACTCTAAATCCATATTCAAATTTGCCTGATGGTCTTACTTTTTCCTTTTCCTCTCCCTCCCTGCCTTCCTTCCTTCCTTCAGCAGTTGGTATGTTTGAATCACCATTCCAGTTCCACACCCTGCATTTGGTTGTTATGTCCCTTAAATCTTTTAGGTGGTGCAATTTCTCCTTCCCAGGCCCCCCCCCTTGTTTTTTTAATGCCAATGCTTTGGTGAGAAGCAGATCCTCTGCCCTGTAGAAGGTCCCACGGTTCTGAGTTAGTGTATTTGTTTCCTTGTGGTGAAATTTAACTTGTTCTCTCTCCCCTATAGCTAGAAGTTGGTTTTAAACATTCCATCAGCTCCAGGTTTTCTGGCCCTGATTCTTCTTCAAGGCCGTGCTGTGTGCTTCACAGGGGACCATCTCACTCCTGACCATGCTGAGACTGATTGAAGAGGGCAGACCCTCAAGCTGTTGCCCCACCCCTTTGCAGGACACAGTAACCATGCTGGTGAAATTAAGAAAGACAGATTAAGAACAATCTTTCAGGCTTGGAGCCTGTAGCTCAGCAGCTAGGGCACCAGCCACATAAACCAGACTTGCTGGGTTCAAATCCAGCCTGGGCCTGCCAAACAACAATGAGAACTACACCCCAAACATAGCTGGGCATTGTGGCGGACACCTGTAGTCCCAGCTACTTGGGAGGCTGAGGCAAAAGAATCACTGGAGCCCAAGAGTTTGAGGTTGCCGTGAGCTGTGACACCACGGCACTCCATCCAGGGTGCATAATGAGACTCTGTCTCAAAGAAACAAACAAACAAAAAAGAGCTTTCTTTCATTCACATAGGAAAAATCACCTGAGTCCCAGCTAGGCAGCCTCTTGTGATAAGGAGATACAAAGATAGGTAAAATCGCTCTCCCTGCCCTTGATAGAACTCACTGGCATAGTGGAATTAAAGGGTGAACTGTCCTGGCCTTACCCCATGAACGGCCTCCTCCTCCGTAGGCTCACAGCCCTATAAACAGTTACAAAACACAGCCTGGGGCCAGGTAGCACTAACACTGTCTCCAAGATGTGGTCTTGCTGGAGATTTCTGGAGTCCTAATGTAGTAACTGCCCCGGCAAGAAGACCCCTAAAGGCCCCTAACTGTTTCGGCCTGAGTCCCTGTCCGTCTCAAACCCCCCTTTTTGGTTTAATTCTGAGAACAGGTTTCTGACAAGGAAGTTCAGGGGTATTGCATGCCCCTTTAAAAGGGATGAAGGCACTCTTTATTGCAAGAACTCCTTCTGTTTGCATTTCTAGCACCATTTCCTAGCCAGCTCGGGAACAAATTCTTTCCTCTACGGCCCCTCCTTCTGAGTTTCTCCTGAATTCTGAGCCAGCCCTGGAGACCGAAACAACAAATGACACATCCGCTCCCCTCTCGCCTGTTGACAGAGGCTGCTGTGGCCTGTCCAATGCTGCCCCACCCTCCGCCTCGGGAGCCTCCTCCTGGGAGAGTTCACCCCAGTCCTCACCAGGGGTCAGGGCCTTCCCCACAGGTTGGGCTGATCAGAATGTGGTTCCCTTGACAACTGCCCTTGGAGCCTGAAGGAAACAAAGGTGGGCACTTGGCCTCCCTCCGCAGCGTGGGAGCTGGCACCAAAGGCCAGCAGCTCCCACACCGGTTGCAGGTTGCGTCACACCCAGCCACCTAGTTTCACGCAGTCTCCTTCTTCTGTTTTGTCATAACCTTACATAACTTTGGCTCCTGCACCAGATAACTCACGGGGAGGACTCCATACTTGAATGCTGGGGATTTGTGAGAAAATTCTGAAGAATATCCACAATAGAGAAATGAAAACCCGCCTTGCTGGGAGAGTGGGCTTCGGGCGGGAGCAGGCTCATTTGCATATCCTTGTAGATTTCGCGTCTTTCTACCCCTAAGTGCCCGGCTCACTTCCAGGGTGCGCAGGGAACAGACGCAGCTAAGTGCTGCCGCTGGGGAAATCCTCAGGTCACAGACGTCTTCTCTGCCAGCTGGTCTCTTATTACCTTTCATAAGACATTTTGATTTATTTGCAGGTTCTTACATTTGGGTCATAAATTAATACTTTCCTTATTTACACAAGTTTACAAACTCTCGGAGGCAGACTTCGTCCCCTTAGACATAAGCACGTCCCTTGCATTAGAAAGAGGGAAAAGACCTGAAAATCTAAAGCATTACTATGCGCTCAATCCTTTTCTAGGGCAGGGTGGTCTGCCTCTTTCCACTGTTCCTGGGCTCCGATCGTAAGCAAACCACACACTGTCTGCCCAAGGTGAGCCCTTGGAGCCTCAGCCTCTACGTAGACAAGTAGGGAAGCTAACACCACATTCATGAATGTGTTGAGAGACTTAAATAAGAGCATATGTACATCATTGGCCCCTCATGGCTGCTATCACGATGAAAAGTTGGCAGCTTTTTTAGCATTCATGAAATCAATACAGTAACTTTGGAATACAGGCTTCAAAGCTCTACTCCTTTAAACGTAAGACTCTTTCAGAAGCCCTATAACCTTGACATGTTCTTTAACTTTGCTATGCCCCAGTTCCCTGACCTAGGAGGTAGAGAGAGTGGCATTAATTGGGTTAACAGTCCCCAACACATGGTAAGTGCTCAATAAATATAGCTATTACATTCCAGAAGCTGAGTGTATGAGTGTTGGAGCAAAACTGAACTTGCTACCTGACTTTGTCATCATGACAAACTTCTTTTGCAATTAAAAATAAAAATCCTACTGCTTTTCTCTAAGAGGAGAAAAACTCATTAAGAAGCTACTTGAGCTGAAATGTGCTATCAGGATGCTTTATTTTGATGGATTGTGGAAAGTTCCATCCAACTTGCAACGTGTAAAATGAAATCAGTTACGTTTTTGTAAACTTTTCTCATTCTAAGAAGGTTAGTGCCTCTGTGGGCTCTCCAGGGACAATGCATGCTTTTCTTGGAGACTGACATTTAAAAGTGTTTGATTGTTCAGTACATGTTGTTTGAAGAGTTGCTTTCCTACCATTTAGTGGCAAATTCCATTCTGGATTTCCTGCCAACAAATCTATAAAGCTTTGTTTGAGGCTGAAAGCATTCAGAAGTTTTTCTTTAAAGCTGAAAGGTGCTGGGTGTACATTAAAAAGAAAAACAGGAGGAGGAGGAAACGAAGAAGAAAGGTCTTGTAGATGGAGAGTAAGTGTTTGATGTAGGAACTGGCTGGTCTGCTCCAGAGTCGGGCAATTAAGAGAAGTATAAAAGGGCAAAGATTAAGAGGAGAACAACCCCAAGCCAGTAGCTCCATCAACACCCAGCCCAGAAGAAATAGCCCAGGCCCTACTCTGTGCTTCTCATTCGACAGCTTTGTTCCTGTTCTGAGCTGATGTGATGACAAAGCAGCTTCTAAGGCATTCTTACCAGAATGCAGCATTACACAACTCCTGCTTGCATGGTGCAGCTGCCGGGGGTGTCTCTGGGTAATGTCAAGGCCAGCGTTCTAGTATTAAGCTCAGGAAATAAACATGTGGCTCTCTTGCCAATGTTCATGGATGGCACATGGTTAAAGAGCAGTTTCAGGCTATGCTCTGAAGTTGTATTCGTGTTAAGCCACCCTATATTCGTTTTTAAACAATACAGATTAAAAACAGAATTAAAGTGGTCATTGATAGAGGACTTATTTTCTTTTAAACATGGATAAACATCAAAAATATGATGTTGCGTGAAAAGAACAGGTTACAAAAGGATATGTAACTGTGTGAAGCAATGTACGTGAGTTTTAAAATAAAGCTGTATTACTATTCTTTACCGAAGCAAACACGAATTAGAAAGTACAAAATCATTCCCAGAAACCATGCCCAGCAACTTCAGGGTAGTTATCAAGATCTGGAAAAGGATGGAAGAAATAAGGAAAAAAGGGACGGGGATGGGAGCAGGGGCTTACTGAATCTGAACTATTCATTTTCTTTAAATCCAAAACAAAAAGATCTGAAGTTACAGAATATATATATATATATTCTGTATTTTTCTGTTTTTTAAATATTTCAGAATTTTAAAATGTCAATAAAAAATGCTACATTCATGTCATGGAATACAGTCAGCCATGTATAAGAATGAGGGAATTCTATACAGTTTATCAGAGAAATATGTACAAGAAATATTTTAAATTGGAAGAACAGGATGCTATATACATGTATAGTAAGATACAAAGTTCTATTTTTGCTTATGTTAACAGAAAAGAACCCAAAGTCTGTAAAATAATTTAAAGAGTTTTATTTTGAGCTGAGTATGAGTGACACGGCCCAGATGGATTGAGCTAGTGGTCCCCTGTGGTTGGGTTATACTTTGGTTTCATACATTTCAGAGAGACAGGAATTACACAGAAAGTCATAAATCAATACATGTAAGGCATCCATTGGTTTGGCCCCCGAAAGGAGAGCATCTCAAAGGGGAGGAGAATTACAGGTGAGTTTAAAGATTCTTTGATTTGTTATTGGTTAAGGAAATGAAGTTTTGTCTAAAGGTTTGGAGTATTCTAAGATAAGTAAATCTGTTAATCAGAGATAAGCCATAAACATATAAACATATACTGAGGGAAAATTGAATGAATTTATTAGTTTCATTTATTTATTTATTATTTAGTATTTAATTTATTTAACTCAGCAAATGTTCATTGAAACCCAACCATGTTTCAGGTTAAAGTTAGATGTTATGTTTTGCTTGTTCAGCTTTCAAATCTAAGCCAACTGCAACAAATTTACGTAAGACTTTCCTTTTGATTATAGCCCTTTGTACAGGAATGTCCGTGGTGGAACCTATCTCTGCTATATGATGGTTAAGATTCAATGGGAATGCAACACACATTCATTTCTCATAGGACAGAAAAACTCTTCTGTACTAAGGAAGACAAGGCTGAACAGTCCCCACTGCAATCATTTTTATCATATGCAACTACAAGTCCAATCACAAGCTGAATTTCACCAAGTTTTCATTGCCCACATGTTCCAAGATTTCTGCATCAACACTGCTTTAAGCTTGCTAACTTTCTGTGCCTAGAGTTTACCAGGTACCTACTTAGAAGCTTCAGAGTTGGAGCCCTTTGTGAGTCCTTCCTGGGGTACACAGCCACATCCCGATGGCTCTGACTCGGCCTGTCAGAGCAGCTTTGTCACTTTGGGCACAGTTTAGATAAATGACTCATTTTGAAATCTTTGAGGGAAAAATCTACCAGGAGAATATGTGTTGGTAAGACCTTAATTCTCTGAGCTGATTATTGCTTTCAAGTCGGTTTCTTTTTTTACCTTTTTGTCTCCCTCAAATATCTGAGTGTACAAAAGGACACTCAGGGAACGTCTGACTAATTGTGATATGAATGTAGTTTAGCATGGTGTTTAGAGCATGGGCTTTAGAGCCAGAGAAACTTGTGCAATGTGCTCTTGAGTTCACAACCTGCCTTTTGCTTCCAGAGAAACTCCTACACATCCATCAACACCCACCTTAAACATCAGTTCTGGAAAATATTCAACACAATCCATCTAAGCAGGCAGTTATTTTTTTGTGGGTTCTCAAAGCATATCTATCATATATAGTTTAGCGCTTGCCATATTGTCACAATTATTTCTTCACTTTTGTGTCTCCCCCATTCAATAACATTATTCCTCCAAGGCCAGAGCCGCGCCTTACTCTGTTTAACATGAAGTCTGTCGTATATTTTAGTCCAATAGGAGTGCTCAGCAGCCAGTCAAACCTGGGTTTAAACCCTGACTTCACCTTTTGATTACCTATTTGAACGTAAGAAGTTACTCAATCTCTCTAAGCCTTAGTTTCCCTGTCTAAAAGATGTCCACCTCTAGGGGTTGTTGAGAAAATTAAATTAGTCATTGCACACTACCAGCAACATTGTAACTGGTCTATGCTGAGGAAGTTCTAACTTTCATTTGTATCATTACCTGGATAAGTGTTTGTTTGCCAAACGAATAAAGGAATGACCTACACCTCTGAGCACAGCCCTTTCATGCCGACTGAAGACAGCACCATGAATGGAGTGTAGTAGGAAATGTCATTAGCATGATGCCCACTCTGTAAATAAACATAGAGCTAAAAATAAACAGTCCTTTATGGAGGATGCCTGTTAGGAGAAAATAAACTAAATTTGCTAAACTGCTCCCTGAGTTAAGGTAAAAAAAAAAAAAAAGCTGAGTTGAATGCTGCAGGTCTTATAATGTGCATTTTACAGTCTACCTGTTTGGGCAAGTGATTTTTCTCTGGAAGCTTGCATGAGACAGCTTAATTGGTGGTCATTAGAATAGATGCAGCTGATTACACAGCACTTAAAAGCATTTCAGGGCTATTTTTTTCACTTTGTAATCTTCTACCCTCATCCTTCCCTGGCAACTTTTCTGCTTACTCCTGATTGAAGTTTCAGAGATAGACACATTTTCACAAAAATTTGCAGCCTGTCATGCTGCCTCAGGCTCTTCATTCACCCCTTAATTACAGCAATAGTGGCACCAAGTCTGGGAGTGCCTACTGTGTGCCAGCAAGGCGGGGGGCTTGGTGCCAGAATCCTTGATCTCTCTTTACCCTGGTGCTCTCAGGCATCCTTCTGACACAGCAGACGATGTACATTATTTCATTGTTTATCTTCTCTCTCTCCTTCCCTTCCATCCTTACCTCCTTGGAAGGTAGGAGCCTGAAGGCGAAGATCTCTGTTTTGTTTCACATATATCCTAACAGATTAGGACAATGTTTGACACATAGTAGATGCTCAATAAAAATTTGTCGACTAAATGTATCGTCATAGAACCTTGAAGGAGGTAATATTATCTTCATTTTGAAGTTGGGGAAACTGAGGCCCAGAGATATAAAATAAGCGGGCCAGCACCACACAGCTATCACATAGCAGCGGTGGCCCTTGGACTTGAGTTTTTCTGATTCTAGATTGTATACTTTCCCCATTAAGGATGCCTTGTTGTAATTGAGTCCTCTTTGGCAATGTACACAGTCCCTAGGCTTGGGCTGATTTGGGATAGGACTTGAGCTTGGGGACTTGGGAGTACCAGGACTGCATATAATTGTGTTGTCAGATCGGCCGGCCACAAGGAGGGGCCTTGGAATGAGGGCCTCTCTGTCCTCTGTACTCAGAATTCTGGTCTTTTGACAACCCCATTGTTGGTGTGAGCCACAAGTTAGTATAATTTTCTTTACCTCTTACAGACCTTCCAAACTTCCTGTGAAGATTCATGGTGTCTGGGCAGAGATTATCCAGTTTGATGGAGAAAGGATGGTTCATAAATGCCAGGTGTTAATAAGTATATGAAGTTCTCAAATTTATTACAATGATTATTTATTGCTTTTCGTTCCCTTTAACATCAGGTACTAAGCAGCTTGGTTCCTGGACTTCTCATACTCAAAACGCAGACCTATTCTTTCACTTTGAATACCGAAAGAAAAAAAACTCTTGCCAAGTTCCACATTCCCATTCTGGACATAGAATTCGGTGAATGAGCCAAATTCAGAGACCCAGCCCAGTGTGGGAGGCTTGGTACGGCCTCCTCTTCTCATGGTACGCACTTTCTGGCTCCCAATTCCTCAGACTTAGCCACCATTTACATGCCTATGGTCCCCCAATCAGTATCATGCTCCTCTTTCCCTTTCCAGACTCCGGACTCTTTTTTGCAGCTGCCTTCTGCACGCTTCTGCCACGGTAGATGTCTGAAAAGCGTCTCACATCCAGCATACTGAAAGTCCAATTTAAGCCTAATCACTTCTAGGCCTTTCACCTCAAAACAAACTGTAAGTCTAAATACCCTCCCCTCCCTGAACCCTGTCTAAATGAATGTCGCCTTTTACTCCTCCTCAATTCTCATTTCCTGCCCCCCCACATCCAGGCAGCCAATTCTGTCCATTCCAAATCAGGAATGCCGCTCACATCTGTTTCTCACTCTCCGTGTTTACAAACGCTGCCCTGGATCTGGCCCCAGCTGATTGCTTCCCTTCTCCTGGGTCTTTCTGCACATGGTTTCTTCCTCCACACACGCTCACCGCAGCTGTCTCTCGACAGGTCAGATCTGGTGATGCTGCACACTCCTTCAGTTCTCGGATCTTTAGCTTTTGTCCTGTCTGTCACCTTATATCATCACCTCTTCCAGGCAAACCTGATGCTTCAACTCCTCACCCTCCCCTAATGCGCAGCAGCCTTCCTTTCTTCAAGCTTTAGCACACTCTGTTCCCCTTGTTGGGAATGCCTTTCCTCCTATTTGTCCCGTGACAGGCCCCATGTGCCTTTCCATCTCCTCCTTTTCCAAATCCCTCCGGGGTGGGGGGAGGGTGAGTGACCCGGTCTCTGCAGCTCTGCAGCCCTGCGCAGACGCCCTCTCTCCCACGTCCCAGCATTCAGGTGGCACATGGTCTGTAACGGGCACTTGTCAGGTCACTCCACACATTCACCTGATGCTCCCAACAAGCCAGTGACTAGTTATCATCTTTATCCTCATTTTACGAAAGAAGAGTCTGAGACCAGAGTTAACTCACCTGTCCAGGGTCACACCACTGGAAAATGAAATTGCCCAGTCAAAAGGAGATGTTCGTGCACGAGCCCACCACCCTTTTGTCTCTCACGGTCTTTGGTTTCTCCAACTCTAAAACCTGGATCATTATTATTAATGACTATTTCTCAGACTTTGGTGGGGTATCAACAAAATGATCAGGAAGTAGATGTATCTACAGACAGTGAAATCCTGGCTGAGTGGTCAGCTGTTATTATTACCACCCTGGACTATTGCACCAACCACCGTCTTGATTATAATCATTCCCATCCCTCCTCCACTTTGAGACTGGTTAGTATTCTAGAACACAGATGAGATCATGTGATTCTAATGCCTAAAATCAATGACTCCTGATTGTCTCAAGGTCTCTGTGTTGTCTCAAGGACACTATCCAACTCCCTAGCTAGAAATATGGGCCTTTCATAAGCTGGGCTTGCTGTCCCCTGCCGTGTTTTCTCTGCTGTTCTCCTGGCAACTTACACTCAGCCATGAAGCAAACACAAGTCATTTTCTGAACACACCCCTGGCCTACTTACCCCCCAGGCCCTGTGTCTTTGCCTGGTCATCCCTCAGTCTTCCTTCTCTCTTTACCTGTTCTGTGAATGTCCACTCACCGACTAACACTCTATCCATGATGCCCACTCTGTGAAGCCCACCCTGATATCCTCAGGCAGAATTAGGCCCACTTTATGCTACCTTGGCACTAGGACAGTTTCTGATCTATCACCCCCGCTAAAAAGGGAAGCTTTGCTAATTCGATTCAATTCAATTCATTTCAAATTTTTAACTAGGTGTCATCTGGACCCACCTCCTTCTTGGATATGTTAGTTCCCTCGGGCTGCTATAACAAAACACCACAGAGTGGGTGGATTCAAACAGTAGAAATGTATCGTCTCCTAGTTCTGGAGGCCGGAAGTCTGAAATCAAGGGGCCCACTGGGTCGTGCTCTGACAGCTCCCGGGGAGGATCCTCTGGTACTTCCTAGCTCTTGGTTTTGGCCGACAGCCCTCAGCGCTCCTGGGCTGGCAGAGGCTTCACTCCCACCGTGTAGCTGTCTCCTCCGTGTCTCTTCATGTCATCTTTCCACCATGCCCGTCTCTGTGTACAAATTTCTCCTTTTATGAGGACCCCAGCCATGTAGAGTTAAGGTCCATCCTAATGACCTTACTTTAATTTTATTACCTCTGTAAAGACTCTATTTCCAAATAAGGTCATATTCTGAGGTACTGAGGATTGGGACTTCAACAAATTTGGGGGAACGGAGGACTTTCATTCGTGACCCTCAGACAATCAGAATCATAGACTCCGTGTGACTGCCGTGGCTTACCTCATCCTGTTTCTATGTACCTCGCCTGTGTTCCCACAAGCTGTTCCAGTTCCAACACACGGCCCCCGTAAGTGCGTGTCCTCAGTATTTTCAAAATATAATCCAATGAGATGAGGAATTTCATGCATTTAGCAACTTCCCAAGCTGGGGAGCTGGATGCATGGAAAGATGTCATTACGCATCCGCCTTCTTTCTCACTCCACCTCTTCCAGAAACTTGGCTGCTTTCCAACCCAGAATCTCCCTCCGAGAACCTCTTTATTCCTCCAGCTCCCTGGGAGACAGATTCCAGCTCTCCCCTCCCACCCTGACCTGAACTGCTTCCCTCACAGAGATTGCCCCTGGCTTCCCTGGACATACCCCTCCTGCCCAAGATTCAATAAATAAAAATGTTATCAAATAAAAATTCCTGGTTGCATTTTTATTGGTTACTTACGTGCTGGCATTAGCTAAATGCTGATGATACAACAGAGAGTAAGATATACACATTCCCTGACACTATGGAGCAGAGAGTGTGCTGGGAAGGCAGATGTTAAACGTGCGGTTATGCGATGACTGGTATTGTGACAGAAGGCACGCAAAAGAAATGTGCTGTGTGTGTACAGCAATAACAACAAGTGCTGTATTTCTACTGACGTTATACTGCATGCCAGGCACCATTCTAGGCCATGAGAAATCACTATCCTCATGGAGTTTACATTCTCATGGGAGACACAGACCAATAAATATGTTAGCTATTGGTAAATGCAATAAAAAAATCAATCATGATAAGGACCAAGGTGGAGGGCTAGCATAGTCTGTGTGTTGCATTGGTTAGGATTAGCTTCAATTGCGTAGGATAGGCAATATAAATTAAAGGGGACTTAATATAAGGTTTGTTTCTCTGCCACAGAGAAACCCAGAGGTAGATAGTTCAGGACTTTTAAAGTAGTTTCAAGGTCCAAAGCCTCCCTCTCTCTCTTTTCTCTGCCATTCTTAATGTGTCTTACATCATCAAGATAGCTTCATGATTCAAGATAGCTGCGAGAGCTCCAGCCATCATATCTGAGGTCCATATATTAAAAGTGAGAAAATGAGTGAGGGTAAATAGGAGGAACTGCTCAGCTGAGTCTTCTCTTTTCAAGACACTTTATCAAAAACTTTGATCAACTTCTTCTTCTTACACTTCCCTAAGTGCAAAGATTGAGAAATGAAATATATCAGCTACATATATAATGCTACCCAGAATGTACCCTATATCCAGAGTTTATTCATAAGGAAGAAGGAAAAGATCGTGTTGAAAAGACAACTTGCTGTACCTGCAAGTACAGGAGCCCATTGAAGGCTTTCCAGAGAAAACAGGCTTAGCTGACACAGAAAGATGAATGTGAGTAGCAATTCTGAGATGAAGGCATGGAAAAGAGCTCTGCTGCTGGTCAAACAGAGGCTCTGACATTCACATTCATCTTTGTACTCCAGTGCCTAGCTCATAAACCTGCCACAGTGCTCATCTCAAGAAACGTTTGTTTACTAAATATTGGTGCCTAATTGGTAGCTTCTGCCACCTAATACATAATCTCTACCCTAAGAGGAGAGTCCCCAAAGAGATTCTCTCAGTTATTTCCATTCTACCTACAGGAAAACAAATGACTCCTGGTGGAAAACCATCCAGTGTCCAGATAGAGATAGGACCATGAGCTCAGCCACCCAGAAGTCAAAATATGAAGCATGTGCTACAACGATAGCTGATCACAACATAGAATACTGCTTCACGAACTAGCGAAGATCACATACTAAGTGTCTCTTATTGTTTTTAGCGGCAGAAGCTGCTGAGGTTGGGGTTAAGGCAAGGAAATGGGAAGAAACCTGCCCAGTGCTTCCTGTTGGTGAAATTCCAGTGGAGCCTAGTTCTCACGTTTGGTGATTATGAAGCCCCGTCTAGGGGCCTTGGCACTGAGCCCGTCTCAGCTTTGCCGGCAAGCCCAGGAGGAGTGGATGGGATGACACAGAGGAGGGACCAGGTGAATATGTGCCTTGCTCAGAGCCTGGCACACAGTAGGTGTTCAATAAATATTGGCTCCCTGAACGGCTGGGGCACTTGAGAAAGGATTTATAGAAGAGTTATATTTGAACGAATTCATAAAGGCTGACTAGGGGTTGTGGCAAGGGTAGGAAGAAGGGTCAGACATTCGAGATGGAGGAACAGTGTGTAGAAAGGGGGAGAGGTGTAGACAGCACAGCTCGTGTGGGAAGCCTCGTGTGGCTCACTGAGGCTGGGGGAGGGTAGAGGTGGGAGATGAGGCTGTAAGGTAAGAGGTGTTGTGCGGGGCAGTGCTAAGATATTGGGACCTTTTCCAGGGGCAATAATGACTCTTTCTCAGTCCTCATCCTTTTACAGCTACAGTCAATCTCCACCCCCATGACACCAAACTCCTCAGATGAATTCTCATTACTTGCTATCTCCAACTTTCCACTTGCCACTTACTCCTCAAGCCACTGTCAGAGCCACTCAGCTCCTACCACCCACTGGCACGTCTTTCTCCAGGTTATATTTACAAATTGCCATACTTGCTAAGTCCACGTGGCCACCTTGTCCTGAAACACATGCCCCTAATACGGTTTCCATGATGTCACTTTTTCTTTCTTTTTTCCTTCTTTGTTCTTTCTTTGTCTTTGAGAGTCCCCCATCTTCTGTTTACTGTTTACACATGTCTCCTGCAGTGCTCTGACTCCATTCTCTTCTCTTCATGCTCCCCACTCTTCTTTGAGCAGCTGAATCCCTGTGCACGGCTCCCCGGTCCCCTCATCAGGTAACACCCCACACACACCTCAACTCCACACATTCCAAGTCAATTTCAGCCCCTCTTCCCTCCACCTGCTAAGGCCTATTCCACACCACCCAAGAGAAGCACCCATCTGCATCTTTCCATATGCCCAAGCTGGAAACTGGGAGTTATTCTAGGCTCCTCCTTCTCCGTCATCTTTCACCAAAGATTCATCACTACATACGAATGAGGTTAGACGTCTAGACATTCACCCAAATGTCTCAAATTTAACTGCTTTCCCCCATCCCCTGCACGGGGGCCCGTCATGGGCCAGCCCCCACCAAGCTCTCAGCCTCCTGTCACCACACTGTCCGCCTCTCAGCTCAGCTTGTGTTGTCTGTTGCCCTGAACCTTGCACTTACTGGCCCCCTGTGTAGATTTCTAACACCTCCCTCATTTCATTGACCAACTCCAACTGGTCCCTCAAATATCCACTGAGCCATCACCTGCCCCCAGCCTCTCTGGCTTCCACAGTCTGGGTTAGAGCCCTGGTTTGTTTTCCAAAGGAAGCCATTGTCACTTGCCCTTGCTGTGTGGTGATTATCTATCTGCTTACCTGCCCATCCCCTCCATGCTCCTTCCTCAGTGAGCTCTGTGAGCGCCCAGGGTGTTCCTTGTTCATCTCTCCGCCTCTAGCTCCTCAGCCAGTGGAGTCATGAATGGGTTGAATAAGTGAATCCCTGTCCTCACCTCTCCCAACTTCCTTGTGTCATAGCGGGGGAGACACAGGTAGAAGAGCCGATTTTGTTTTATTTACCTCTGTCCCTACAGCCCCCCCAATTTTCTTTTCTGAGATAATACCAGCAAATACCAGTGATCATAGTATTTGACCATGCATTTCTATCAGGCAAAAATATTTCGAAAACATAAAGAACACTGTCTTATAATATTCTGTTTCCTATTTTCCCTGATTGTTCTAAAAGGGTGGTTTTCTCCTTATCTTGGGTTTGTTTGAATTGATACCCAAATAAAGTACATACCTGGTTGATATTTCTCCTAAGTCTCTTGTAATCTCCCTTTCTTCCTTTAGGCTATTAATTTATCATGGAAACTAGGTTTTCCTGTAGAATTTCTTGTAGTGTGTATTTGGCTGGTTACACACTCAGAATATCATTTCACACGTTCTCTATTCTGCCAGTTTCCTGTAACCTCCTCAATAGAACTAGACTCTTGATTAAATTTAGATTCAGTTGCTTGGGGTGTAATATTTTGTAAGTAGGACTGAGCATTTCCTGTTTGATCACACCAGGAGGCAAGCATGACTGAGGCTCTGTGGATCACATTCTTGTCAGCTGATATCCCTGCTGTATAGTTTCCTTGACGTCTACTCCTTTTAGCATCCACCAATCATAGTTAGAGGCATTGATTCATTAGGAGTTGGATAAGGCTGACTTTCTTTTCTTTATTTTTTTCTTTTGAGATAGAGTCTCACTAAGCTCTATGTCACCCTCAGTAGAGTGCTGTGGCATCACAGCTCACAGCAACCTCAAACTCTTGGGCTTAAGCAGTTCTCTTGTTTCAGCTTCCTGAGTAGCTGGGACTACAGGTGCCCACCACAATGCCCAGCTATTTTTTTTTGTTGTTGTTATTCTTGTTTGGCAGGCCCTGGCTGCGTTCGAATCTGCCAGCTCCAACGTATGTGGCTGGCGCCCTAGCCACTGAACTACAGGTGCCTAGCCAAGGCTGATTTTCTAATTCAATTACTCCTTCTGCATTTCCTAGCTAAAACTCTTTTGTAAAGAACTTTCCCCATCAACTGTTAGATGACTTAGAAACACGGTGCCTACAGAAAAGACAGAATAAATGTTCTTTTTATTACTGATTTCTAGAAAAACAATTTGGTATCTTAGCAACCTCCAATGTTAATTAATGAGTTAATTTTTCTTTTTTTTTTGTACCATCATTGTGAATCTGTAGATTTTATGCTTTTGACAAATTAGTTGCAGTTTTTATTCTCACTGAAACTCAAAATTTTCCATCTTTAGCCATCGAGACCTCCTTAGTTCGGGTGGCCCTGAGTTCTTTAGATATAGCACACCATTTTTAACAGTTTACTTGCCGTTTTTGTACATAAGCTGTAATAAATTCATTTTACCCATTTCCTGCCCTGGATTTGAAATCAGCCATTACTTAAAGAAGCCCTTACCCTTTTAATGGAAAGTGATATTTAAATACCACAATGTAGGTGCTTAGGGTGCTCATTACTACTGGATGGTCATTGACTCTAGACCTTTTCAGTGGACAGAGCTAAGAAATGTATAATTTCTGTAGCTATAAAAATAAGTAATGAGTTTATGCTATTTCCACTTACTAGCTTTTTAAAACAATATGTCATAGATGTTCTCCCATGTCAGCAATGCACATCTACATTATTTTTAAAAGCTAAAATATATGCCTATAACATAGTTTATATAATCAGTTTCCTATTCAGAGGATTTCTAATATTTCACTATTGCAAACATTGCTGCAATGAAGATCATGAACTTACATCCTTTTACACTTGTGCAAATTTCACTTGTGCAAAAATTACTTTGCCTAAAAAGTATAAATCCAATGGATCAAATTTAGTTTGAATCCTAATACCAGTGTCTCTGAGAGTATTTTTAATGATGTAATGCTACCTGTTTCTTATCCCTGATTTTTCAGGCCTAAACCTTAAACCAGGTGCAGAGTAGTCGTATGTGTGCAATATTTATATTGAGCTGAATTGGAAAAGCCATCAACCATAGAAGATGCAGAAAAGAAAATTTTAGGCTGACCTCTCTGTAACATTGCAAATGAACCTTTGGGAAGGTTCTGTGCCTCTGGAGGATGAGAGACATATGCAGCAAGTCTAAACGAAGTGCACAGATTGTGGACAAGTTCAGCTGAATCAGCTAACCCCCAGTAGACTCACACAGATGCATAGGTGAGAATAAATAATTATTACTTTAAGACACACCGAATTTGGGGGCGATTTTTATACTACATTACTTATTATCTTATTCCTGGATAGAATGACTCAGCATTATAAAAACACAAATTCTGCTTAAGATAAGGTATACATTTAATATAATACCAATAAGATTGTCTAGACATGAAATTGTAAATGATATCAGAGCGAAAAGAAAGAGAACAGAGAAGCGAGAGTAGTGTGTTGAGATTTTTGTCTTGCTTGGGAACAGACGCAGATTTGATAAGTTTATATAACAGTCAAGAAAAATAAGTAAATGTATGGCTCTGAATAAGTCTGAAGAAACAAAAGAACAAAATCAAATGTAAAACTTTCAGCAAATAAAACTCTATTCTTCTAATGAATCCTGATTTTAAGATTTTAAAAAAGAACAACAAAAAAATTTTGACAAATGATAACAGTGGGATTGGCAGAGTGAGGCTCTTCAAAGAGCCACTCAGCAATAAAGGCAATAAGAACACAAATAAAAATTGTCAGGCTCGGCGCCTGTGGCTCAACGGGTTAAGGCGCCAGCCACGTACACCTGACCTGGCGGGTTCGAATCCAGCCCGGGCCTGCCAAACAACAATGATGGCTGCAACCAAAAAATGGCCGGGCGTTGTGGCGGGCGCCTGTAGTCTCAGCTACTTGGGAGGCGGAGGGAAGAGATTCGCTTGAGCCCAGGAATTGGAGGTTGCTGTGAGCTGTGATTCCACAGCACTCTATCTAGGGCGATGGCTTGAGGCTCTGTCTCAAAAAAAAAAAAAAAAAAAATTGTCAAACTCAACTTTTTCAGAATTCTTCAAATTAACCAAAGGATTACATTTATTAAGGAAAAATGACAGAATCGCCATAAGAACAGCCAGTTTTCATGCTGTTATTCAATTCCCCTCCACTAGCTTCACAGTAACCTTGAAAACCAACAGCCCCACAATCACAGTGAAAACAAGCCCCCTCACAACCATAGTGAAATCAGCAGCGTAGGAACCATGGGAAGAGAAAGAATGGGTTTGCAGCTTGTTAACATGTCATTTTTAAAGAACCTCCAAAATTTGACCTGTCCTAGTAGTTCCCTGGCTGGTACTCACTTGACCTGGCTCAGATCTCTCACAGTGCAAACAGCATCTTTGCAACATTTGTCAAAAATACGTACAGGTAATTATTTAATATAATAACTCCTAGAAGCAGTGATTACTATTGAGAAAAACAATAAGCTGACCAGAAAGGGTTAAAACAAAAAGCAGATGAATGAGATAGTGATAGGAAGATTTGAAAATCTCTGACATATTCCTAGGAATCTAAAAGGTCTTGCACTGAATAGAGAGATGTACACAAGCCCAGGATAGACCTAAGAAGGTCCTAAGCCCTCATCTCTGCCTGAACTTCAGCCTCAGAGAAAATAAGAGCTAAAGCAGAGTTGTAAACTGAGTCCCTGAATAGTGAAGATAACCCCCAACTCTTACACACACGTAGCCTCTCAGTAAAGGCTAGGACACTTATTTGTTCCAGGAATTTAAGGAAACCTCTGTTCAATTATTAGGGAGCAGTAGACTAACTAAGCAGACTTTATGGAATAAATTCAGTAACGTCACTAAACATATAAACAGAAGTAATAAAAAGAAAAAATAAAGACAAACAACAACAAAACAAACCCTGGGGAAGGGAAGAATATTATTTCCAGAGTTGCCATGTTATATTATTTTAAATGTCCAGTTTTTAACAAAGATTATGAGACACACAGAAAATAAGAAAATATGATTTATACACAGGAAAAATTGCAGTCATTAGAAACTATCCATTATTCCATGAAAAAGTTGAGCTGTAGAACTTACTAGACAAAGACTAAATCAGCTTAGTCCAAGTAACTAAGTAAACCATATCTAGAAAACTAAAGGAAAGAATTAAAATGATGTTGCAATAAATACAGAACATAAAGACTCATTTTAGATTTAAAGACACAAATAGGTTAAAAGTGAAAAGACAGAAAAAGATATTCCATGCAAATAGTAAACAAAAGAAAGCTGGGGTAGCTATATTAACAATATTGGACAAAATAGACTAATTAAAAACTGCTATAAGAAACAAAGAAAATTATATATCGATAAAGGGATCAATTCACCAATAATATAACAATTATAAACATATATGCACCAAGTATCAGTGCTCCCAAATATATAAAGCAAGTATGGATAGAATTGAAGGAAAAATAGTTCTATAATAGTTGAAGATTTCAATATACCACTTCCAATAATGGATAGAACAGTCAGACAGAAGATAAATCGGGAAATAGGTGACTTGAACAATGTCAAACCAATTACACTTTATGGATATATGTAGAACACTTCACCCAATAACATTTCAATACACATTTTTCTGAAGTGCATATAGAACATGCTCCAGCATACAGCATATGTTAGCCCACAAAGCAAGTCTTAATAAATTTGAAAAGATTGAAATCATACAAACTATCTTTTCTGATCATAATGGAATGGGCTAAAAATCAATTAACAGAAGAAGAACTGGAAAATTTCCAAATGTGTGGAAATCAAACAAAACATTCTTAAAGAACCAATGAATCAAAGTAATCATAACAAAAATTATAAAATCTTGAGACAAATGAAAACAAAAGCATAACATACCAAAAATAATGAGAGGTAGTGAAAGTAATGGTAAGAGGGAAATTTATAGCTCTAAATTTATACACTGAATAAGAAAAAGATTTCAAATTAATAATCTAACTTTATATCTTAAGGATTTTTTTGAAAAGCAAATTAAACTCATAGCTTGCAAAAGGAAAGAAATTATAAAGATTATAGATAAACAAAATTGGGAATAGAAAAACAAAAGAGAAAAATCAATAAAACCAGAAGTGGTTCTTTGAAAAGATAAACAAAACTGACAGACTGATCTCAGGAGTTGGAGGTTGCGATGAGCTATGATCACACCACCGCATTCTACCCAAGGAGACAGAATGAGACTCCATCTCAAAAAAAGAAATAAAAAGGAATCAAAACCTTCCTAATAAGAAAAGTCACAAATAAGATGGCTTCACTGGTGAATTCCACCAAAAATTTAAAGTAGATTTAACGTTAATCTTTCTCAAATTCTTCCAATAAATTGAAGAGGAAGAAACACTTCTTAACCCATTATATATTAGCATTATTCTGGTAACAAGACAAAAACAAATTTACTAAAAAATAAGAAAACTACAGATCAATATCTTTTGAATATTGATGCAAAAATCCTCAACAAAATACTAGCAAACCAAATATAGCAGTATATTAAAAGGATTAGATGCCATGACCAAGTGGGATTTATTCTTGGATTGCAGGATGAGTCAACATATAAAAATCAATCAAAGTAGTATACTACACTAACAGAATAAAGGGGAATACATTTTCATTAATGTAGAAAAAGCACTTGAAAAAATTCATCATCTTTCATGATTAAAAGGAAGACATCAAATAACTAGAAATTGAAACATATTCAACATGATTAAGGCTCTATGTGAAAAACCCACAGCTAACATTATCCTTGATGATAAAAGATTGAAAGCTTTTCTCCATAGATTAGGAACAAGACAAACGTGTCCACTTTCACCACTTCTATTCAACATAATATTAAAGGTTTTAGGTAAAGAAATTAGGCAAGAAAATGAAATATAAGAAGTTCAAATTGAAAAGGAAGAAGTAAAATGATTTCTGCTACAAATAACATGATCTTATACATAGAAAACCTTAAAGATTGCATATCAAAAACATTGCTAGAGCTAATAAACAAATTCAGTGAAGTTTCAGGTTACGAAATAAACATAAACAAAAATCAGCTGCATTTCTATACACCAGCAATGAACAATCCAAAAAGGAAATTAAGAAAACAATTTCACTTAGCATCAAAAAGAATAAAATAAAATAGTAACAAATTTAACAAAGACACAAAAGACTTGGATAACCATTGCTGAAAGAAATTAAAGATGAAAAAAAAAGAAATTAAAGATGACATAAATAAATGGAAAGCCATCCCGTGTTCATTCATTAGAAGATTTGGTATTGTTAAAGATGACAATATTGCCCAAAGGAATATAAAAATTCATCGAAATCCCTATCAAAATCCTATTGACACTTTTTACATAAGTAGAAAACGCCATCTTAAAAGTCAGGTGTTCTTAAAAAAAATAGTCAAAATAAGTTTTTAAAATAAGAATAAAATGTGGAAAACTCATACTTCTTAATTTCAAAACTTACTACAAGTAAGTATTACTGCAATAATCAAACCAGTATGGTACTGGCCTAAGAATAGGCATTCAGGCCAAAGGACTCAAACAGAAAACTTAGAAATTAGCCTTTGCATGTATGGTCAATTGCTTTTTGACAAGTGTGCCAAGACCATTCAAAGACAATTCAAATTTAAAAAATTTTTGTGCATCAAAAACATTATCAACAATGCCAACTAATGAAATGGGGAAAATACTTACAAATAATGTATCTGATAAGGAATTAATAATTGGAATATATTTTAAAAACTCCTACAACTCAACAACGGTCCTCCTCCCTCCAAACCCAATTGTACATATAAATGGTCAGTGGCTTGAATAGACATTTCTCTATGAAGATAATACAGCTTACCAGGGGTTGGTGGGGGGTAGGGAGAAGAAAGAGATGTTATCATTTAATGGATACAAAGTTTCTGTTTGGATTAATGGAAAAGTTCTGGAAATGGATAGTGGTGGTGGTTGCAGAGCATTGTGAATATGCTTAATGCCAATTAGTTTTACACTTAAAAATTGTTAAAATGATAAATATTGTTATCTATATTTTGCCATAATAAAAAGTAAAAGAAAGGGCGGTGCCTGTGGCTCAGTGAGTAGGGCACTGGCCCCATATACCAAGGGTAGTGAGTTCAAACCCAGCCCTGGACAAACTGCAACAAAAAAATAGCTGGGTGTTGTGGTGGGCACCTGTAGTCCCAGCTACTTGGGAGACTGAGGCAAGAGAATCGCCTAAGCCCAAGAGCTGGAGGTTGCTGTGAGCTGTGATGCCACATCACTCTACTGAAGGTGACAAAGTGAGACTCTGTCTCTAAAAAAAAACAAAAAGTAAAAGAAAACACAACAATATACATGCTATACATTGCCACTAAAAAGTCCTCATAGCAATCACTAACCCAGGGGTAATGAGCACCCCAGACTGTGGTTTCTAAATATCATTTTCCACCAAAAGCAGCAGTTCTCAACTTGTGGGTCACAATCCCTTTGGGGGCCAAATGACCTTTTCACAGGAGTCGCCTAATATCAGATATTTACATTACAATTCATAACAGTAGTAAAAATTATAGTTATCAAGTAGCAACGAAATTAATTGTATGGCTGGAGGTCACCACAACACCAGGAACTGTATTAAACGGTCGCTGCATTACGAAGGTTGAGAACCACTGCACTAAAAGGAATCTGGGTTCCTTGAAGTGGTGGCTAATTTCAGGATTTAGACAGAAAATGTATAATATGAGTCTAGAATAATTTGACCCACCAAAAAGCAAAGGAAACTATTACAGACTATGAAAAATATGTGAAAAGAATTCAGGAGCTGACCGGAAGACGGTTTCACCAGCTAAGGATGGGACAATTTGAGCATCGGTAAGATTAATAACTACAATGGTTTGAAAGACATTAAATATTTTAAATTTAAAATGTGATAATGATCCAGGGTGGCGCCTTTGGCTCAAAGGAGTAGGGCGGTGGCCCCCTATGCCAGAGGTGGTGGGTTCAAATCCAGCCCCGGCCAAAAACTGCAAAAAAAACATCATAATGACCCTCAAAAAGATGAAAAAACAAGAAAACACTATTAGTCACCTTTGGAGAATGCTAGAGGGTAACCTTGTTATCTTGAACACTGGTGAATAAAAATAAAAGGTAAGAATGTTGCTTTTACTCTATATTTCTGGATAATTAGAATGTAAGCTGTCCTTTAGGATTTGATGAAAGAAATCTTCTTTCTATAGAAGTATTCCACTTAATTAAGGAAGAAGAAAAGAGGGAGGGAGAGAGGAAAAGAGGAAGAGGGAAATGGAAATGGAAAGAATGAGGCTAGTAGAAGAAAACACAGAAGCCTGCTTTTATGACTTCATTTCTTTTTGTTGTTGTTGTTGTTGCAGCCGTCATTGTTGTTCGGCGGGCCCAGGCTGGATTCGAACCCGCCAGCTCAGGTGTACGTTGCTGGCGCCTTAGCCCGTTAAGCCACAGGTGCTGAGCCATGACTTTATTTCTTAAACATGACTTCTCAATCTCAAACCACAGAAGAGGTGGATGCCAAGTTTGATTATATTAAAATTCAAAACATTTTTTTTGACAACAGATACCATAGGCACAGTTAGAGGACAAATAGACTTGGTCTCAGGTTACCAGGAAAGTAATGTTCAGAATACATAGGAAACATCTGCAAATTTGCCAGAAAGGTGGAACTCAAAGGAAAAACGGTCACTAACAACATAGGCAATTAATAAAACAGTGCCCTTGGCCACCATGGTAGCTCATTCCTGTAATCCTAGCACTTTGGGAGGCTGAGGCAGGTGGATCACTTGAGCTCACAAGTTTGAGACCAGACTGAGCCAGAGCAATACTCCATCTCTACTAAAAATAGAACAATTAGCCAGGGGTTGTGCTGGGCACCTGTAGGTCCAGCTACTCGGGAGTCTGAGGCAGGAGGATCACTTGAACCCAGGAGTTTGAGGTTGCTATAAGCTAGGGTGGCATATGGGCACTCTAGCCTGGGCAACAAAGTGAGATTCTATCAAAAAATAAAGAAAGAAAAAGAAAAAAGGAAAAAAGAGTGACCTAAAGGATAATAAGCATATGAATGAAGCTCAGCTTTACTGGAATTTAAAGAAATGCAACTTAAAGCAGATTTGCAAATAGTAGAAAGTTGGATAATATCAAGTGCTGGTGAGTCTGTGGGGCAAATGGGAATCTTCTCTCCTAGTAAGAGCCTAACCCGGTATTAGCATTTGGGAGAGCAATCCAGCAGTTCAGCACTCAATTCTGGATTTTAAATCTCAGATCCTCACACATGTCCACTAATTTCTGTGTTCATTGTAACCCTGTTTGAGACAACAAGTAATTGGTGACAACCTCGATGTCCCTCACTAAGGAAAGATAGACAGTGATGGAATACAATGCAGGTCAAAAAATAATTAATTCACATACGACAATATGACATACTTGCACACACATAATGTTGTGTGAAAAGTGAAAGAAATGTAAGCTTTACACTCCAATAAGGCCATGCATATTGAACACCAGCACAGTTTTGGTCTAATTTTCAAGGATTCATGAATTATACACTCACAAGCATAGAGGTTGTGCAGCACATTGGTCCACCTAGGGGTTACCATTCACACAGTCTTTTATGTGAATGGTGCCCTCTGGGGCACAATGCCAGAAAAAAACATGAATGGTGCCGCCCAGTGGTATGCAACATGGCAGCCTTGACTGTGTAAGATGGCTTGAAAGGTTGTATTTAGATTAATGCATTGGAATAGGTGCCTATGGTGAAAGCAAGAGGGAAATGTGAGTGGGACTAGGGGAGGAAAAGGGAACACTAAGTAAAATAAAATAAGGAAAAAGACGGCCCTTGTACCAGTGGAGGACAGAAGTGTAGCCTGGATGAAGAAATGGGACCAACTCAATTCTGAGGTCTTAAATGTGGGGAGGGTGGACGTGGGGGAGGAATCTTAACCTGGATAACCAACAACCTTATAAATTCTGGGAAAAAAAATGTACATTGTGTCCTGAAAGCTATGGGAACTTCTAGAAGTGTCTGAACTGGAAGAGATTGGCAATGGGAATGGATGCAAATGCAGAGATGGGGACAGTAGTCCTTCAAAAAAGCCCATACCAGGTCACAACATGCACAGTTGGGTCAACTTGGCCACAGATGCCCTAAGCCAGGTGTGCATGCCTAACTCTATGGGCTTTGGAAGGCCCAGCATTCCTCCTCTTGATTCTTCCCGAATCCTCCTTTGCTCAGAGGCTCAAACAGAAACAAGTGCTGAGGACAGCTCAGAACAGCCATGATGGGTGTCCTTCCAGACGTGCATGTGAATAGTACAGAGCACTGATGCCTGGGGATTCCATGTTGTTGACTGGTGATACAACCGTGCTCTGCAGAGCAGCTCAACCCTAGGGACACTCAGTCAGAACTCTGTACTATTGGTATTGATTGTTTGTGAGAAATTTTTCCTTCGTATTTACGTGGGAATTTCTCCTCCTTTGTCTTTTGCTGAATCTTCACCTAGCAGATTATTTACTAGGTTGGTGAGTTTGAGAAAATTATTCTACCTACTTGCTGGAAATACTGAGACAAGACAATGACAATCTTTGCAGCCTGCCCAATGCCAACACTCTGGAGCCACGAGGAATGTTTTTTCTGGGTGTGCTGAACACAATGTGTATCACGTGGTTTGTGTGTGTAGCAACAGGGGCACAGCTTTGGGGTCAGGCTTGGATTAGAATCCTGCATCTGCTATTTGGCAGCTGAGTCCTAGTTTCTCTATCTGTAAAAAATGGTGGGTAAAAAGTTTGATCTCACCTGATTAAAGCAGGGTAAATGCACGTGAAAATACTCAGCACAAGGACCTGCCACTTAGAAAGCACTCAGCAAAAGCTGATTCCTCCTCATCCTCCTTCTTTTCTGTTTTGGAAAACATCACAAACATTTTCACACAATTCACAGACTGTCATAGTCAAATCTTTCCTTTCCAAATATTTAAGAATAAGCTCAAGTACGGTTTCAAATGTCGAAAGAAATTCCTGGAAAGATTTAACCTGATAGATAAAGGTTGGTAACCAACAACTGGTTTCTGCGTTTATTTTATTTTTGATAGACATGGATAGGGAAAAGCACAAAATCAATTATGTTTTATGGTGCCACCTTCTAAGAGTGACCTTTTTTGCTAGACTCAAGATGAAAAAGATAGTGTTTTCTTTTTATAAATCTGATGCTATTTGTTATTCACTCTACTTACATGGAGTTTTTGCCACTCTTAACCTCAGATTATTGGCCAATTCTGATCTGAGACAATATTGCTATTACCTTAAGCAGGTGTTTAAGGAAAGGAAAAAAAGTAAGAGAGAAAACACCACATCCTGTCAACACTTCTGATCTGCTGACTTGCTCTTGTTGTTGTAAGGATATTTCAACAGTGACTTTCTAGCTCTGGCTTCCTGAGGCCACAAAGAACTAATTAGTCAATTTTGATAAAAATGTTTCCTTAATAAAATATAATACCTAACGGATGCTACTCCGTGGTAAAATAGGCACTTTCAAGCATAGCTGATTATATTAAATAGAACAAATCTTTTGAAAAGCAATTTGGCAGTAAGTTATCAAGACTGTGAAGTCTGTACCCTTTGACCTGAGAATTCTTTCTGGGAACCTATCGTTTTAGGAGCAGGATGGGAATCTAATTAGGGAAACAGATACACGCACAAAGAATCTTATCATGGTATTAGTTTATAACAGTAAAAAAAAAATTATGGGAAACAACTTGATAACACGAGCGGTTATATAAACTATGGTGTGTATCCACCAGACAGATGGATCTGTTTACAAGGAGACTGTCAAAACCTGAGCGTAAAAGCATATGTTCAACCTTATCGAAATTATATTTTTAAAAAACAGAAGCAAAATATGAAATCTGTGCAATGCAAAAAGTCCGGAAGGAAATATACCAAATTGTGGTAGTGATAGGCTTTTGGTGACTTTCTCTTACTGTTTTATTTATGTTATTTGTAGGCTTACCAGAAGGACTACAGTATATAACTTTTCTAATCGGCAAAAAATAATAATCAACACATTTCCTAAGGGAGTAAACAAATCTAGAGATCCCATATGGAATCTTTGGTTTTGAGAAATGGCTAAGAACGGGATAATTCAGATCAAAGATACCATAAATTGTCTGAATTCCAAAAAAAGGGCTGGCTGGTGGAGCATATGAACTTCACACTCTTCTCCACAAGCTTGCAGCTCCCTCTCAGGATTTCTGTCATCTTAGTGCCATGAGGATGACAAATGTGAATGAAAATTTACAATATTTAGCATTTATCAAGTACTTTCTATGGACAGACACCGTTTTGGTGCTTATTATGCCTATATTTCACCTTTCTCGGGCTTGCAGAAGCTCTTGATAAAAGGAACTATTATCTACTACCCCCGTTGGGCGGGGCCCCGGGGGCGCGCGGGGGGCCCCCCGCGGCGGCCCGCGCGCCGCGGCGGCGGG
>CAUYRH010016561.1:0-46905 GCA_963574655.1 Perodicticus potto | reverse complement strand
CAAAGTTTACATGTGTTCATGTTTACATGATGACTCTCATATACCAATTAACCCATGAGAGCTGTTTTGTAAGAAGGTTTTTGATAGTCTTTCACCAAACAGTGCCCTTATTTATTTGTTCTTTTTTTTTTTTTTTTTTTTGCAGTTTTTGCCAGGGCTGGGTTTGAACCTGCCACCTCCGGCATATGGGGCTGGCGCCCAACTCCTTTGAGCCACAGGCGCCACCCACTTTTTAAGTTTTTTAGTAGTAATATACCTGAAAAATAAAGCATACTCCTCAGAAATAACTGCAGTTAATGATAGCAGTGACTTTTAATCTTATCTTCTTTTTTTTGAGACAGAGAGTCTCACTATGTCACCCTCAGTAAAGCGCTGTGCTGTCACAGCTCACAGCAATCTCTAACTCTTGGGCTTAAGTGATTCTCTTGACTCAGCCTCCCAAGTAACTGGGACCACAGGCGCCTGCCACAATGCCCGGCTATGTTGTTGTTGTTGTTGTTGTTGTTGCAGTTGTCATTGTTGTTTTAGCTGGCCTGGGCCAGATCCGAACCCACCAGCCTCGGTGTATGTGGCTGGCAACCTACCAACTGAGCTACAGGTGCTGCCCCTGGCTATTGTTTTGTTGTTGTTGTTGCAGTTATCATTGTTGTTTAGTAGGCTTGGGCTGGGTTCGAACCACCTGCCTCACTGGTGCCCTAACCACTGAGCACTGAGCTGAATTTTAATCTTTAATAAGTTTTGATATATAACTCACATGCCAT
This sequence comes from Perodicticus potto, assembly GCA_963574655.1. Lineage (NCBI taxonomy): Eukaryota > Metazoa > Chordata > Mammalia > Primates > Lorisidae > Perodicticus > Perodicticus potto. The sequence continues at coordinate 46,144 of CAUYRH010016561.1, read as the reverse complement.
AACAGCAAACTTTTTTTTTTTCAGTTTTTGGCTGAGGCTGGGTTTGAACCCACCACCTCCGGCATAAGGAGCCGGCGCCCTACTCACTGAGCCACAGGCGCCGCCCAATAACAGCAAACTTTTAAAGTGTACAATTCAGTGGTTTTTATTATGTTCAGAGCTGTGCTAATTTTAGAACTTTTTGATCACTCCAGAAATCCTGAATCCCTTAGCAGTCACTCCCATTTCTCCTTCCCATCCTACGTACAGTCACTGGCAACCTCTAAACTACCTCTTCTCCCTCTATGGGTTTGCCCATTCTGAGCCTTTCGTACAAATAGAATCATAAAGTATGTGGTCTTTTGTATCTGGCTTCTTTATTCACCATAATGATTTCAAGTTTCATCTATATTGTAGCATATTTCAGTATACTTTTTTGTAGCTGAATAATATTCCATTCTATGGATATATAACATTTTGTTTATCCATTTATCAGTTGATGGACATTTGAGTTATCTGCACTTTTTAGCTAACATGTATAATGTTGCTATGAAGATCTGTGTACAAGTTTAAATGTCACTATGTGCTTTCAATTCTCTTTAGTATATACACAGAAGTAAAATGGCTGGGTCATATCGTAACTCTTTAATATTTTGAGAAACTGGCAGGCAAACCATTTGTGGCTGCATGGTTATGCAGTCTCACAAGCAATGTATGAGGGTTCTGATTTTGCCATATCCTCACCAACACAAGAGTGGTGATTATCACCTCAGAGAATATTCACCTCCAGGAGAAACGAATGAGAATCTAATGATGGGTGATCTGGAAGAAGACTTCCAGGTGTTTCTGTTGTGACCTAAATCCTCTCCAACAACACATGCACATATTCTTGTGCACCCCTGTACACACAAGAGCTCAAGGCACTGTGGTTAAGAAGACGGGCTTCAGAATCTAGGCTGCCGTTTGTTTGGCTTTGAGTATATTATTTACCTCTATTAGCTTCAGTAAAATGGAGATTAATTCTAATTCTCGTTATGGGCGGCACCTGTGGCTCAAGGAGTAAGGCGCCAGCCCCATATACTAGGGGTGGCAGGTTAGAACCTGGCCCCAGCCAAAAAAAAAAAAAAAACAGCAAAAAAAAAAAAATAATTAAAGGAGATAATGCTAGTAAAGTCCTTTGCACAGTGCTTACTACATAATAAATGCTCAAAAAGTGTTAGCTATTATTATTATATCAATGGCTTAATAATTTTCCATTATATGAACACAACATAATTTGCCTAACAAATTGTATTGTTGGACATTTGGGTTGTTTCAAGTTTTTCAGATGATAAACTATGCATCTAGAAATAAACTTATGGTTAAATGTTTGCCCACATTCATGATTATTGTCTTAGAGTAAATTTCACAAAATGTTTCTTGGCATTTTAAAAAATTTTTCAAATATATATTCTTATATAAATTTTACTAAAACTTTACCTTGAGCAGTGTAATCAGGTAATAGACATTTGTATGCCCTGGAGTGCTGCCAAACCAGTTTTGGAAATGTTCACCTTTTGCCTAGCAAATGCGATGCAGATTAAAACTATGTTGTACAAGATGGCCTAAATTTAACTGTAAAGCCACTGAATGAAAAATATACAAGAGTATGTTTTTCCTCAATCTCTTAGATCTAGACTCTTGGGTTTTCATTACTCTCCTCCCATTGAATCAATACTCTTAATTAGACAAGTAGAAGTGCTATCAATAAAATCAGGCACAGCGAATGTTTCTGTTACATATTTAGGTAAGTCAAGGCCAAGAGTAAGATAATAATAGAATCTGAATGATTCCTTGAGATTGGGCATGACCTGACATTCCTTACATTGTCAGGTCTAGGAGCCTTATAGGAGCAATCATTTACAAGTCTACCATGGCAATTTCATAATCAACCTGGAACGGATCAGACAGAGGCATCAGATTTCCTCTGATGGCTAAGAAAAAGCTTCACGGTGAAGGTAGGATTTTACATTATTTCACCTTATGGTAGAATTTTGGTTGGATGGTGAATGATCTGGAACTGATGCAACTTGGGAGACTTAATGTAAAGCAATCGGGAGAAACTTTGCACGGATAACAGAGATGAGTAGAGAGATAGCTCCGCAAGTGATGTGTTTCTACTGGTGTGCTGGTAAATGTTTAACAACTGACTCTCAAAAAAAAAAAAAAAAAAAAACTCCTTGATTTGTACAGTTAAAAAAAAATACATGATATAAATATCCTGCCATGGCAGATTTCAGATTTTAAGCTACCAAGATGATGTCTCTCAAAGCAGAGCTGGAAAGAGACAGTCACAATCAGCAAAATCAGCTCTCAGCAGCAGGTACCTCCCAGCTCCAGCACACCACTGTGATTTCTGAAAGTTTCTATCCTTGAATAATTGTGGAAATATTTTACATGGTGATAACTGTTAAAATTCCGGAGTCTAGAATTAATGCAACACTTAGAGGGCAACAGTTTTTGTTTTCTCCTCCCAGTTTAAATGCCATGTTACAGGATCACTCGTGTGGTACCACATGTTGTAGCATGCACTCAGAGGAATTGCAAACTTGCTAGAAATTCAAGAGGTCATCCTCTGGGCAGTGAGCACACAACCACCTTAGAGAGAGAGAGAGTGGGACATTCGGTGCTTAGCGAGATTACATAGTCTCCTTGATAGAGAAATGTGACTAGGTCTGCACACACGGAATGAGAAACTCGAGAAAGGATAACCCTCCGTTCTTCCTTTTGCACAGGTCTTCGTGGTTTGTCAAGGGCTTTTTGCAAGATGATAAAATTTCATGTATCCAGTTTCTAGTTGCTCTTTAAGACAGATGGGGAGGTGGTAAAACTCAGGTTTCTAGGTCACTTCTGTTCACATGAACGACGGACTTGCAGTGAGCTCTCCAGGTCTCTGCAGATGGAGATCTCCGGGAAGCGCCGCGGAGGAGAAAGAAGGGTCATTTTAGTGAGACCTGGCTCTGGGCCAAGCCTGGGCTAAGCACTTTCCTTACATTGTCTCCGAAGCCACCAACAACACTGTGAAGTAGCTCCTATTGTTTCCTTCAGGAGGCTCAGAGATGCTAAATTATTATACTTGCCAAAGGTCACACAATTCATAAATGCCTGAGCTGGGACACAAACCAGGACTGTCTGACACCTAAAGCCTCTATTAAGAATCTCCGAACTGGCTTAGGTCAAAGGTTTTAATAAAATTGTAGATATTTAATGTGCTAATTGGACAGGATGACCTCCAAGGTTCCAGTGCAGGAAGCACTAGCCTAATGGAGGGGGGAGGGGACGTGTGTGAGTGTTGGGGGAGGGGGACCATGACAAGGGTGATAAAAAAAGAATGTGTCCACATGCTGTCATGCTGAATTGAGGAATTTAAGAAGGCTGTGTGTTTGTAATTGGCCTTTTCTGTGTAAAGCACAAGCCTGAAATAGGTCAGCCTTTCAGAGCTCCCTCAGCTGCCCCCTTTGTACCCTGTGGCCCCCTTTACATAAACTGTAAATTAGGCACTAAGTTCCCTGACAGCAGAGAGTGAGTACACATCTTATGCATTGATGTTGCTGAATCTCTAATCCCATCCCAGTGTCTGACATAGGTGCTTGAACATTTGTAGAGTATTGATGATGTTGATGATGGTGAAAGCATCTCAAAGCATTAGCAATATATTCCTTCCTCACATTATCTCATTTAATCCTCACAATAATGCTATAAAGGAGATATTATTGGTCTCCCTAATTTATGGATAAGAAAACCATGACGTGGGGAGACCTTGTAACCTACTCAAGGACATGAAAATAAGTGGCAGAAAATTAGCTTTGCCTGATATCAGAGCCTTGTCACTTAACATCAATATAGTCTGTTGATTTATAATGTATTTTGTTGTATTTGTAAGAAAGTTCATGTTATTAAAATTAGATGATAGAATCTGTGAAGGGCGGGACTTTGTTTTGTATTATCTGTATCTTTACACCTAGAACAATTCTTGGGATATCTTAAGTGACCAGTAAATTTATTTAGTGTATACGCATACAGGAATGAATAGGAATAATTATTTCAATAGGAATAGGGTTTTTGAGCTAGAAAATTTCCAGCTCACAACAGATTATTTTTTGCATGAATTTTAAGAAGGGTAGAAGTATGAAACCCAAATATTATACAAAATAAATTCAGTAATCAACTCATTCATTCAAGGAATATTTATCTCCATTTAACAAATATAATGAAGCATCATCTAAGTACCAGATGCTCAGTATAGGAGATCTAGGGAAAGTGGCTCATAATAATAAGGAAACAAATATTATAAAATGCAATGGGTTGTGAAGAAGACAAAAATATGTGCAGACAGAAAATATTAGATGTAGGGGTGATAGGGTGGTCAAGGAATGCTTCAGTGAAACAGGGCAGTTGAGAGGTTGAAGAGGGCCAAGAATGAGAGAAAGGGGACTAGGGAATAGCGTGTGGAAATGCAAAAACTTTGGGCAAGAACTTGACATGGAGGAGAAATAGGTGCCCTGAGTCTTCTGAGAAATGATCCATGTGGTTCCCTTCCCACCGCATTTGCACAGGACTCCTTCCCACAGGTCTTTGTGTTAAGACATGTAGCCAGCAGCATTTTTTCCCCTAACTTTTCAGTGGAAGGCCTAATCCTCCATTGCTCATAGTGGAACAGTAGTTCACAAAACAGAAATCTTGAAATCTCAAACAACAGAGACATATCTCATTTGAATTCTCAAAACTCATGTCTTTGGGGAAATACCTGTACTATTGAATAAATGCAGAAGGAATTTTGCAGGAAATGTGAAAGGGAGTATTTAGTAAACCCAGAGGCTCAATCTGTGGAGGGCACATTTCCCCCATTGATGACAGTGGAAAATTCCTCAAGCACAGCCTAGCCAATGAGCCTGAACTGACCTGAATCATCACAGGGCCCATGTTCCAAGAAGACAGAGAGAGAATTTCCCAAGTTCTATTCCAAGGCCTCCTGTTACAATTTAGGGTCACTCCAACTAAAGGCAAGATGTCTTCTCATCTTTTTGACATACTAAGAAACGAATTTTGATTTTTCCCTCTGTCTCTTCCCCAAAATTATGCCATTCTCCAAAAGAAGCTGGAGTGTATAGCTGCAAGTGAACTGAACACTAGAGCCTGGTGATGGATAAGGCTCATCACTTGGAAAAACCATCCAGGACGACACACACTAAAGCAGATTGAATAAATTTGCACCAGTCTTCATCTATTACTGAAATTTCATATACACATTTTGAACAAATAGACAAATAAGTACGTAAGACTTAACTTAAAATGGACTCTACTGGAAGCTGAACTTTCCCCCTAAAAAAAATTATATGAAGGAACATTTCTACTCTCTTCTCCTGAGGATTTGTAGTCGCTTTCTGGAGATGGGGACGATGCCATTTTCCACCTGCCAGAAGCCTCTATTCTTCATGGAAATCTAATGGCAATTCCCAAGCTCAGTTAAAGACTTGTTTTTCCATTTTTTTGAACTTCAAATACTTCCCAAATTATGTTTGCTGAGGCAGTGTATGTATACAATTATCTCATAGGTCCCTCGGGGCTCATCTAGCTCAACTTGTGGAGCTTAACTGAGCAAGACGTTTGCTGATGTCTCTCCCTACAGTGACACCAGGGAAACGAATACCTCTCCACGAGAGGAACGGGAAACCTAGGACATTTATTTTTCTTTTCCAAATTGGTTTTCTGATGATGGAGGTTAATTTCTTTTCCAAACTGGCTTTCTAGTGATTCAGGTTGCTTCACTAAGTGATTCGTAACAATAATGATCTCATTTCCTTTTGAAAGTGGAATTTGCATTTTGGGGAGGAAATTCTGTCTCTTCTTCGAGGCTGAAGTAGGAGGACAGGCCTCTTTTATTTATTTATTTATTTTATCAGTTGGATCCCTGGAAATTCTCTCGGGATAGCAATGGCTCTCTGTGGGCACAGGGCTCTCTGGTGCTTCCACGTACCTTCCACGGTGAGAGCAAGTGGAAAGCGTTCTTGCACAAGCACAACCCAACCCAGGGGTTGTTGTAGCTTATCTAAAACAAAGTACAAAGGGCTTGGGAGTGTAGACATTTTCAAAGTGACCACGTTAACTAGATTCATAACACAGTCCTGTGCTTTCTTCTGCGTGCGTAGACGTAGAGGTTTTTCTGAACACCTGCCTCTTACGGTTAGAAGGCAATACCTTGACTCTGTGAGGAATGGAGGACTCGGATGCGATCACACTTGTAAAGCTGAGACCCCTGCTCACACAGCCGGCTTCAGCTGTGCTACGAACAGCCCTTCCTCCTGCTCACTCTTGTCTTTCTGAGGCTGGAGCCCCAGGCCCCGCCCTTTAACTTCACCTGGGGACAACGTGCATCATGTAAGGGTAAGCACAGACGTGGACTTCCCGGCTCTCCAAAGGAGCCGGTTTCTCTTTGCGGTCCTGGAGTGCAGGTGGCCAGAGAAAGGCTAGGGGCTCAGGATGCTAGTGCGGTCGCGGCCCTCGGCTGCGTAGATTGGAAAAGGACGTCTACGCTTCCCACGTGAACCTGAAAGCTCGCTGCTGGCCGCCCAGGTGCCAGTTCGCGGCTGCGTGCACCCCACTGCAGCAGAGAGCAGCCGCAGCCTCTGCCCTGGCCACCACGGCTGCTGGGGAAGAGTCCTGGGGCTGCTGACGCGGTTGGGAGGAGCCTCGCCTTTACTGCACCAGCCGCCTGCAGCCTCCCGCAGCAGCAGCGGCGGCTGCTAGTGCGCGCGTGTGGGTGTGCGGGCGAGTGCGCTGGCGCCGGCCGCAGCGCCCTGCCCAGCTCCCCGCCAGCTGCCTTAGCCCCCGCCTGCTGGGGCCGCCCTCCCGCGGGACCAACACCCTCATCCCGGCCAGGCAAGCCTGAATCCTGCCCCTGCCATCTCGCCACTGCAGCTCGGGTCCAGAGAGGCACCATTTTGTCGCGGCTGCCCGCTCTCCCAGGGGGAGGAGGGATCTTTTTTGCATTTTGGAGCGGCTGCCAACGAGGGGAACCTGTTGGGCATCTCCCCAGCCCGGCTCGCGAGCGCCTGCAGGGCGGCCGGGCGGGACCAGACCCCTCGGGGCACGGCGCATCTTGGCACCCGGAGGCAGCGGAGTCAGGCTCAGCATCTTCGCTGGGAATCGGAGCTGGAGTGAGCGCAGCGCGCGGGAGGAGCCGCCGCAGCCTCGGAGAACCCGAGTGGAGGAGGTGACAGCTCCATTGCCGGGTTTTTATTTTTTTTCTCTCCGCCTCCGGTCTCCTTCTCAGGCTCGGACCATGTTGCAGTCCCCCTGGCTCCCCTGCCCCCCTCTCCTGTGAGACCGGCTGCGGGGAGGGATCATGGATACTTGTCTGCCGGCTTCTGGTTCCCACGCAAGTAAGCCTGCTGTCAATGGAGGAGGACATTGATACCCGCAAAATCAACAACAGTTTCCTGCGCGACCACAGCTATGCGACCGAAGGTAACGCCGGCCCCGCCACATTCCGCCGCTGGGGCCGGGAGCAAGTTGCGGATCGCTGTGCTGGGCGGACAGCTGGGCGCGTAGTGGCGGAGACTCCTCCGGGCCCTGGGGCTGGGGCGGGGGCTCGGTTCTCAGGGCGGCCGCCGGCGCGCCCCACGTCCATCCGGGCTCCGCGCGTGGCGAGCCCGGTGTGTCCAGCAGCAGGTGGACCCGGCGCCCCTGGGAGTTAAAATGGCCCTCGGGGATTAGGCTTTCAGGGTGGGGCTCCCGTCCGGAAAGATGACCCCCGGGGAGACAGATGACCCTTCCCCCAAGACGTTTGCAGGGGTCTTGGGGGAAGAGATAAGGGAGGGGCCCTGTGGGACCTTGGTCCCCCTCCCTGAGCGGAATGATGTTGTATCTCTGAGCGGCTGCAGGGAGGCATGGTTTCATTTCCTGCCCATTCATCTCTCTGGCCGGTAGGGTTACCTGCTCAGACAATCAAAACCCCCAAAGGCCCTTTGCAAAAGGGCGAAACCCTCTCCCCTCGGAAGTGCTTTAGCAAGAAATAAAAAGGTGGCCAGGGAAAATAGTGTTCTGGCGGCCAACGAATGAGGCTGACACGTGGGATGAGCAAGCGATCGGTGGGGCCTTTAAAAATCACCATTATGAATTCTGCAGCAGTAGTTTCTGCTGAATCAACAGCCAGCAGAAAGCAAGAGGGTTCAGCAAGCTGAGCTTTGCCAAGAGGTGAAATCGTCGTGCCTCCCTCCCTCTCTCCCAGCTTGCTGTGACATTAGCGCTGGGGCTTTGAGAGCAGGAAGGGAAAGTCAGCAGGTGGAATCCCATTCTGCCTTTTGTGTGAATAGAGTGTGGAGGCATTTTTTTCCCCCAAATGCCAAAACTTTCACATTTTTGCTTTTATTTTCTACCTGTAGGCCTTTATCCTTAGCCATTCTATAAAGTGTTGCTTTATCACATGGAGATACCACATGTGAGAAATGTGTGGGAAAGCGCTTTAGGAAAATGTTACAAGGTATCTTACTTTAAAGTTATTTTTATTATTCTTGGATGCTAAAATTTCTGCAACATTTAATCTAATCAAAATAATGCTACGGAAATGTGATTTCCGGGCGCAGGGACAGTAAAAGAGTTCAAGCTCCAAAAGAAAAAGACATGCACGTCCTGGGGTAAAGGTGGTATCTCCTCTAAACATCCCTGGAAGTTTTAGATAAAAAGAACACACAGTGATATTGAAAATTTAGTTTCCACTTATCATTATTGGATAGCGTCAAGCCCATTATGTTTGTGGTGCTGGACAGATTAAGGAGAGTTGTAAGGTCTGGCCTCCAGGAACTTAGCAATGGCTTTTAAGATGTGCTGCCCATCTCTCCCCATACCAAGCACTGGTTCTTTTTATTTACAGGATGACCATGTGATGGTAAGGTATTCTTCCTCAGCCTTGGTTCTTTGTCACCAACTTAGTGACCAGGTAGCATCTGACTAACTCTGTATCTCAGCATGTCATCCAAGAGAGAAGTTGGCCTGCGTCTGTTGGCCTTTGGGGGAATATTCCTTTCTACACAGAAAGAGGGCCGCCTTTATGTTTCTACAATCTTACATGATTCAGGCAAAAGGAAACACTTTCTGAACAGAGAAGATGACCAAATGGGGGCCGTGTGTATGGGAGTGTCAATTGTAGAATAAGGAAATCAGTTAAAAATGACATTCCTTCTAGTTTTCAGGAGCCTGGATATTACCTTCGTTCCTATGTTAAAACATTTTCGTAAACTCCAATTCTGGATAAAATGTCAAAAATGAGACATGAGTTGAGAGCAAAGAGCTTTCTAAAATCTGTGTGAGTCAGCCTCTCAGATCTTTCTCTTTTGTGTCTCTCTCTCTGTGTCTCTCTCTTTCTGGCACACACACACTCAAAACCAAATAAACTTGTATTTCACAGGAGGTTTCCAGGTTATTTTAAATCTGATCTTCATGAAGGTTTGGGGAGACAAAGAGACATGGAACTTAGAACATGTGAATACCAGAAGTTGGGTATAGCAAGAAGTTCTCTAGAGTCTTAACGCATCTATTTTAGGCAACATTCATACACTTGTGCTGGCCAGAGGGGGAAGAGTCCCTCCACTTCTTAGGAATTGTTAGTACACCTTGGAAGAGCACCAGATCAACATATTCTTTGTTAAAATTCTCTTCATTGAAGCCTTGCCCCAAAAGTTTTCTTTTCCCTTATTAATTTAAACCCACTTACTGGGGAATTAGCTTCTAAGTCCTTTTATAGATCTTGCTTTTCTGTTTCCTTTAATATTTCTGCATTTTTCTCCTCCTTGCTCAGATATGTCAAGTTGAGTATTTTTTCTTTCAAAATCTTCACATTAATCTTTGAAATTTTCTCTCCTTTGCTCAGATCATTTCACACTGCAGTATTCTATTTAAAGCTGAAAGCTTTTTGCTGTGTAGTTAGTGTGAAGGACTCTAAACCCAATTTGCATTGTAAGTGGTGGCTGCAGGCAAGTACATCCAGCTAAGAGCAATGAAAATGCTAAGGGACACTGGTACTCAAGCTTCTCTCTCTTCCTCTCTCAAAAGAATGCATGATGTACGTTTATTAAAGATATTTCCTATGACTTTTTTTTATTCTGGACATTAAATTTACTGCTCTCTCCTACCTTTTCTCATCTTTCCTCACTTTTAAAAGTTAACATCTTCGAGGGTGGGTGCTTGTTATCCTAGCACTCTGGGAGGCTGAGGTGGTAGATTGCTTGGCTCAGGAGTTCAAGCCCAGCCTGAGCAAGAGCGAGACCCCATCTTTAAAAAAATAACCAGGTGTTTTCCTGGGCACCTGTAATCCCAGCGGCTTGGGAGGCTGAGGCAAGAGGATCACTTGAGCCCAAGAGTTTGAGGTTGCTGTGAGCTATGACACCAGGGCACTCTACCAAGGTTGACAAAGTAAGAATCTGTCTCAAAAAAATAATAATGAATAAATAAGTAAATATTAACATCCTTGTATATCTTATATATTCCAAACACCATTCCAAGCTCTTTATATATAGCATTTCAGTAAATGCAAACCCTGCTGAATCAATGTTATCATTTCTATTTTCAATTAAGAAAATGGATACAGCTAAGAGATGGTAACTGATGCAACTAAGAGATGGAGATGGTACTAATTTGCCAAGGTCACATAGTCAGTGGAAATCCTTGTCTTCAAACTCAAGGCGATGTGTAAAGCGTTTGTCCTCCCACTGGGAAAGACCACACTGCTTCATTTTCCTTTAGCCACCAGCTCCTGTTATAGGAGAGATCACAATGGTCGTATCTTTTTGTGTAAGCTTTGCTTCCATCTGGAGTAAAAAATTGCAGGGACAATTTGGAAATGTATGTATAAGGAAGCACATTAGGTGGGGTTGAAATGACCATAAAAATAAAGTTAACATTGTGATCTGATTGGCTTTTCGGGATCTGGAATTCCAGGCTTCCTAAGCAAGGATTCAGCTCTCAAATCTTTCTGTATATGGATTTCTTTCTAAATTTTAAGCAAACTAGAACTCCATCTCCAGCATAGCAACCTATAAGTTTTCCAGATTAACCTTTCTACTTTAATGGGGGCACAGACAGAATACTCTTTATAGACAGAGCGCCTTAAAATAACTGCTCTGTTCTCAGTTTCCTTAGCTGTAACGCGGGACTAACAATAGAACCTTTGCCATTGGAAAAATTATTTGATACAGAAAAAGTGGTCAGGAAATCGCCTAAACAAAGCCAACCCCCAATAAATGCCCTCAGTACATTACAGCTTGTGTCGTGGTTGCTTAAACTGCATTTGCATTTCAAGCAGGCTGTTTTTCCTTAGATTATGTGTTGATATGGAGTGCTCTTGAGGGAAAAGCTTTTGGAGACAGGAGAGAGGTCACTAAAACCCACCATACTCTTCTCTTGGCTCAGTCAGTAGCTGTGGATCTTACCATTTAGCAATTTGTCTTAATGTACCTTCTGGTTACATTCTTGTAGCAAATGAATTCCATCTCCCCTCAGTGGCCTTCGAACAAACTGTCCTGTTTGCACACATTATGGGAAGAATATGTTCGCTCTTCTATGCTGCTCCTTTCAATTATTGACTCCTTGATTCTTGCTCCCTCAAATATTAATTGACTTTCTGCAGCGGTGATACAGCATGTTCCAGTACAGACACGGTCTCTGTCCTCATGGAGCCTTTGGTCTAGTGGAGGAGGCAAATATTAGACAAATAGAATTTTGTAAATAAACACGTAGTGACCAATTGTGTTAAGTGATATTCAGGAGAGGCACAAGATGCCTTGGGAAGATGGATCTAATTTAGATGGGGGGCTCAGGGATAGCCTCTCCTAGACGTTATAAGCTGGGAACTAAAGGATGAGTCTGGAATTAATAAGAGCTTAAGGCATTGTAGGTAGAAGGGACAAAAGATACAAAATCCCAAAGATGCAAAATAGCCTGACAGATTCAAGGAATGCAAAGGTGACTGGCTGGAGTTTAGGGAACAAGGAGAAGAAGGATGAAAAAGAGACTGGAGTGTGCAGTTCATTTTGAAACATACGACGAGCAGGAAAGATTAATGCTAGAATAGAGGATGGATAAATGGATAGAAATATGATAAAGCAAGTTCAAAATAAAAAAGACGAAATCCAGGTACAGGTCTGCAGAAATTCATTGTGATTTTTTTTCTACTTTGTTGTCCATTTGAAAATTTTCATTAAACAGTGTTGGAAAAAAGGGAGACCAGGCACCAGATCACATTGAACCTGGTAGACTACAAAGAGTCTGGACTTTATCCAAACATGGATGGACAGCCATAGCCTTTAAAGGATTTCAATAAGGAGAGCAGAGAGAGAAAGAATGAGGGAGGGGTGGGGAAAGGAAGAGCAGAGAGAGAGAAGGAGCGACGGGGGTGGGGTCCTGGTGTGTGCCACACCTTTTGGGGGCAAAACACGATTGTAAAAGGGACTTTACTTAACAAATGCAATCAGTGTAACCTGGTTTCTTGTACCCTCAATGAATCCCCAACAATTAAAAAAAAAGGATTTCAATAAGGAAGGAAATGTGATCAGGTGGCTGCTGTGTCAGGTGGGGTCATAAAGCCAGGTAGGAAATGAATAGGAAAGGAATTGGGAGCTAATTAGGAGGCCTTGGCTGCACTTGGGATAGTGATGCTGGCAGAGATGGAGACAGTTAGATGAATTTGAGATACATCATAAGTGAAAAAGTACGTGGGACTTACTTGGTATGATAGATTGCGTGTAGATAGAGAAGGTCTCATCAAGAGTGACTCCTAGACTTTTTGCCATGAGAATGGGTAGACAAAGGGAGCTTGTCATTGAAACAGGAAATAGATTTTGAAAATTGATTAGTTTGAGGAACCTATGAGATGTCTAGTTTCACAGTAAGACTCTCAAGTAAGCAATTGTTTGTAGGTCTGAAGCTCAGAAGAAGGGCCTGGACTATCCTAAATTTGAAGTTAGACATCACCAGCATATTAAGAATATTGAAAGCTGTGTGAATAAATGAGATGCCTAGGATTAGAGTATTCCAGGGCAAAAGTTGAGTCAATGAGTAAGGAATCACAAGGAAATTTGTAATCTTGGCTTGGTATAAAGTAATTATAACAAAAAAATAATTTTCACAATAAAATAGGGACCTTGGGGAGCATCGGTAACCATACACAGATATGATTTGCATAATGCTATTTGGCCATTTCTCAGCAATGGTAAGATAGGAAGTCTAGTCTTGAGTGAGTTGACTTTAGAGGGTCTCCAAACTTTAGATCTGAATGATTTGAAAAATGCTATAGCTAGCTTCTTAGGGCCACAAGAATAAAAGTGAGGAAGTAAAGCTCTCTGCCCATCCGCCTACCCTCATCCATATAAGCTCAAGAAAGAAGAAAGCTATGACAGTATGACAGCTGGGAAGGTACATAAAAATGGCTTTTGATATGAACACACTGGGAAGGCCCTGGAAAAATAAAAGTGGTGGTGTCAGATGATGGAGAGCTGCCTCTTAGTCCCTTAAGTTGCCGCGGTATTTGTATGCAAATGTGAGATCAGAATGGTATTTCCGATGCATATGATGAGTGTTTGAGCTCTTCTGTGCTCTGAGAGAAACCTGAAATGGGAGGTGAGGAGAAACTGCCTTACACTGTTGTAAATGACCTTTCTGGGGATGGGAAATGTTCTGCTACTAAACATAATAACCAGAGTGCATTGAAAATCACTAGCAAGTATTCATTATTAGCATCCAGGTCCCTAGAGGCAATTCCAAGCCCTTTATGAGTGCTGGTCAGAAATGTACCAACGAACCTAGAGCGAATAATATTAGGCCAGTCCTGTCAAAATATTGGTAATGCTCAATGAAAAGAGCACGGCTGTAGACTGACATTCCTAGACTCTGGTATTTGCATTTAAGAGGAAACTAAGGGTCCAATTTAGACACTTAGCTGAGGGAAAAGAACTAAGGTATCATGAGTACTGTCTGTATTCCAGACGTTGTCCAAGTGTTTCTCGTATGTGTATTTATTTAATCTCCTTCAGTGACCCTGAGAGAATGGTTGCATTAACCTCATTTTTCAGACTAAGAAATTTCAGAGTGTGGAGAACTAAAGGAATTGTATAATGAATACATGTATATTCCAAATGCACTTGCTTGTAAGTGGAAGAACCTGATGGGAGCCTATGCCTGCCGGGACCCAGCACATGTTCTGCCTCTAATCTGCAATTTGGGGAGGAAAATGCAGGTTGTGTCCCACCTTCTCCTGTGTCCCCTGGATGCCCCTCATCACTGCTGGCGTCACTCAATCCATCTTTTCCTAGCACAGCAGTGCACATACCAGGCCTTCCCCACTGCCCTACTGATAGGGAGCTGAATTCCCCCACCCAGTGCCAGAATCCTTAGGTGACTTAACTCCTGTAGATTTCTTCTGCCTTTTTAATAAGAAAAGGAAAAATGTTTATGGAAGTGAGCGGTCAAGATGTGAGACCTAGCTGTGCTTTTTTAAACAGCCCCCTCCATGTCCTTCACTCCCAACCTGTGACATCAGCAATGTTGTTCCCATGTTGAACCAAGAGGGTCTCACTGGGCCATCTGGGCACCCAATCTCCAGGGCTGATAGCTACTCATATAGTTGCCTGGACCACAGCAAAAGGAGTGGGACAGGGGCAGCAGTGGGATGACAGATGTCCTTTTGCACATAAATAAACATGGAGGCATCAGAGACCTCACTCTGGACACAGCAACTGTTTTTTTTTTTTTTTCCGTTTTTGGCCAGGGCTGGGTTTGAACCCACCCCCTCTGGCATTTGGGACCGGTGCCCTACTCCTTTGAGCCACAGGTGCCGCCCTGGACATAGCAACTTTTTAGCTTGTCTTCTCATCCCCCATTTTTAAAAAGACAAGTTTGCTTTCACCCAACTTTACTGCCGAATTTCCTTCTTTTTCTTTTCTGATAGACTCAGGCTGAAAGCCAGCTCTGATATAACTATCCTGCTGAAAGCACAGATTCTTCTTACAAGGCCACTAGGAGCTTTGTCAAAAATAACCCAGGAGTCCTTGAGTTCTGCTCCAAGTTTACCATGGAAAGAGTTAGCAGTGAGGATGAAAGGGCATGCATGTGTGAAGTGCATGGAAAACTGAGGAGCTTTAATAGGTTTCTCCGGAGAAAGGGCCACTATGGACACTAAGAAGGGATGTGCATATGTAGAGGAAGTCAGAGTCTCGGGTCTGTGCTTTAAAAGGAAAAGACTTGATTACTTGCAAGAAATGAAGAGGGTCTTTGGATAGGGGGCAAAAGATATGTGAAGTTTAGGGGTCTAGATGGGACCCTATCGGCAGGTTTTAAACTGGGGAGCCACAGGGTCTGCTGTGGGAGGGTGTCTTTCAAGGGTACTGGCCTTTATGCTTGGTGTATTATCAACTCAGACTGCATAAAAAACCACGGACTAGGTGGTTTAAACAGCAGAGAGTTATTCCTCCCAGTTATGGAGGCTGGAAGTCAAAGATCGAGGTGGCAGCAGGTTGGTTTCTGGTGAGGCCTCCCTTCCTACAGAGAACCACCCTCTTGTTGTGTCCTCACATGGTCTTTCTTCTGTGTGCGAGTGGGAAAGAAGGAGATCTCCAGCATTTCTTTTTCTTCTGATCAGTGTACCGGTTCTATAAGGTCCCATCCTCATGACCTCACTGAACCTTAATTATCTCCTTAAAGGCCCTGCCTCCAAAGATAGTCACATTAGGGATCAGGGCTTCAACATAAGAATTTAGGGAGGCAGGATTTTGTCCAGGACACCGGGGAACTGACAGCATAAGCATTGCTATCACACTACTGTGAATCCTTGTTAAGTAATGAACCTGGAGCGGTCACAGAATGGCAGACCACCCCCTTCACTTACTGTAAGGAGATCAACGCCGTGCCCCCCTACAGACGCACAAGGTATAGAGGATGGAAAAGCTCTAAACATTACTGTGGACCATTGCAGCAAGATGCTGAGAGTTCCCAGGTGTCCTAAAAGGCAGAACTTGGATCCCAAAGTACAAAACATCACCAGGAAGGGTTTTACCAGAGAGGAGTGCTATACAAGAAATTCAGTGAGAGTGACATTGCTCACAGAACTTTGCAGAAGATAGGTTAGGGCCAGGGAGCCCCCAGTTTCTTCTGGGAAGGCTGTTGATTCATGCTAGCTGTATTACCGTCATTCATGTATCCCTCTCCCTTTGTTTGGTTTTTTTTTGGCCGGGGTCAGGTTTGAACCTGCCACCTCCGGCATATGGGGCCAGCACTCTAATCCTTGCGCCACAGGCGCCACCCTATCCCTCTCCCTTTGTGACTTTATAAGGCAAATAATACATAAATTCTTTCTTACTTGAAAGGATTCAAGCCTTATAGAAATAAAGAAAAGCAAAATCACTTTCCACCCCACGCTAACCCTTCTTCCCTGCCCACCATGGTCAGGAGTGGGTAGGCTTCCGCAGAGCCATCTCTCTCGCCATTTTCATGTATTTGCATGTGAAGTATATGTGTACAGGTTTACCATCGAGGGAGATTTTGCATAAATCAGTGCACACTACCTGCTTCATTTGCACTTAATTTTTCTCTCACTCAATGATACGTCTTCAAAATCTTGCCGTATCAGAACACTTACACCTGCTTTGTGCTTATTTATTTATTTGTAGAGACAGAGTCTCACTTTTTTGCCCTTGGTAGAGTGCCATGGCATCACACAGCTCACAGCAACCTCCAGCTCCTGGGCTTAGGCGATTCTCTTGCCTCAGCCTCCCGAGTAGCTGGGACTGCAGGCACCCGCCACAATGCCTGGCGATTTTTCTGTTTTGCAGTTCAGCCGAGGTGGGGTTTGAACCTGCCACCTTCAGTATATGGGGCCGGCACTCTACTGGATGAGCCACAGGCGCCACCCTGCTTTGTGCTTTTTAATGGCTACACAGTGCTCCATGGGATGACTGTACCACAGTCTGTTTAATAGTTCCCTATGGATGGATAGAAAATTGCTCCCGGCTCTTCTGTTACATAAGATGCTGCAGTGATTATCTGTGAATATATGTTTTTGTTCAAATGTTCTCCTTTTTGACTTTATTGCTTTTGAAGCCGAGTTGCTGGTTCTATGGCTTAGCCAAATGTAAAGAAATGTCTGGTCTTCCATTTATTCTGCATGTAACCTTGGATCTGTCACCTAACCTGGAAACCCAAATTTTCTAATGTAGAGAATGGGAACACCTTTATACCTACTGATGTGTGCACAGGACTGTGCCTTCCAAAACCATTGTGGATTTGAGTTTTAGCAAAGCGTGATGATTGCTGGCAGCTGTGTGTGTGTGTGTGTGTGTGTAGGGGGGCTTTCTATGTGCCAGGAACAAGCTTTGGCTTTTAAAGTATTTTTCTCATTTAATCCTCACAATTCTATAGGCTGATACTGTTCTTATCCTCCTTTAAATGAAAATTTGAAGCAGAATGAGATTATTACTTATCCAAGGTTACACAACAGTAAGTATTAATAGAACGGAAGTCACGTCCAAAGTTGGCTGATTTTAAAGTGCATATTCTAAAATACTGCAAAAGATCGTCTCCATGTAGCATATGGATACACTTGTTTAAACCAAGTTCTGATGCTGACACACAGCAGAGTCTTCATTTTCCTAAAGAACCACTCTTTTGAGTCAATCAGTACAAAGGGCCCAATTTTTATGAAGAATTTGGAAATGAATTGAGGCAAAATTGAAAGGCACTGCAGCATCGTAAGCAGTATTGGGGTGCATGTCGGAGGCCCGGGAGGGTGGGCTTCTCAGTCCTGCTGCCACAACTAGGCACGTTTACTCTCTGGGCTTCATTTTCCTAATTTCCTATAATGAGATTGAAGATGGGGGAGGGGAGGCGTGTTCTCTAGGGATTTTCTGGTTCTAAGTTTTATGGTGCGTTACATTTGTATCCGTGGTCATCTAGGCCTCTTGGGTCCGTTCAGATGTTGTGTGTGGGATAAGACTGGGGCAACATGGGCAGAGGCTTTAAATGGCCCCGGAAATTCCAGGTCTGGTTGTACTTGCTGATGGGTCAGATCATCCTTCTGGCAAGAAGGCTCTGGTGCAGCCAAGAGGAGGAGCCAGAAAGGGAAACTTCTCTTTGCCAAAAGCTGCTGCAGATGGAGGAGCCAGTCTGTCTGGGCAGCCATGACTTTGAGGGGAGCCATTTGGCAAAGTTTTTGGCAGAAGCTGCCTTGCAGCATGAATGCTGGAGACGGTCCTGGGCTGGAGTGAATCAGGGATGCAGCAAAGGTGGCTGGTGGAACAAATAACCATCTGGGGAGCAGGGCGCTGCTCATCTTGCCACACTGACGGGGAAGAACAAGTGCCAATCAGTGAGGCTGAGCTCTCAGCGACACCATCTGACAGGCACGATGGAACGCCCACCCCACCCTCGCCGTTACACACTGCTTACAGGGGGGCTAGAAACTCCAAGGGAACCCAGGTTTTCAGAAACCAGGAAGGCCCCGATTTCCTTCACTGTTACAAAGTAGGGAAGGAAATTCGACTCAAAACAAAAAGTATTCATCGCCAAGTGCTGTGCAGGATGTGCTAGAGTGGGTGGTGAAAGATATGCTCTTGTTCTCAAATTTCTTTCCATCTATTTGGGCAGAAGGCACTCTTTCTCAAAATGTAAAACTCATCACATAAGAGGTTTTGTGAGACTGCTGTGTTCACCTCTTTCACCTCGTGAGGTGGCTGAGGTGGCAGAGTCAGAGCCCACCTGGCTCTAGAGCTGTTTCTGCCATTGCTAGCTCTGTGGCCTAGGACAGGTTGCTCCATCTCGCTGGGGGTTTCCTTACCTACAAAAATATGGCAGGGGACGAGGCAACATGTTATTGCTTATTTACGATAAATAAATCCCAAAGAGTCCCTTTCTTGCCCTATGCATTTGGGACCAATGGTTGATGTGTTCAAAAAGTTAAGGGAAGAAATATATAAATATATACATATATTTATGTGTGTGTGTGTGTGTATGTGTGTGTGTATGTATTTTAAACAGTACTCACTACCTAATTTCTTTCTTTCTTTTTTGTTTTTGTTTGTTTGTTTGTTTTGAGACTCAAGCTGTCTCCCTGAGTAGAGTGATGTGGTGTCACAGCTCACAGCAACCTCAGACTCTTGGGCTTAAGCAATTCTCTTGCCTCAGCCTCCCAAGTAGCTGGGACTGCAGGCGCTCTCCACAATCCCCAGCTACTTTTTTGTTGTGGTTGTCATTGCTGTTTAGGCAGGCCCGGGCCAGGCTCGAACCTGCCAACCTCAGTGTATGTGGCCGGCGCCCTACTCACTGAGCTATGAGCTCCAAGCCTCACTACCTAATTTCAGTGCAGGGCCTGATGAAGAGTCAAGACTTTATCTTTGAGTTTTCATACACTGATTGGAGGTTGTAATATATTTCTTGCACCACACCCAAAATGATAAAGACCATTCAAGTTTTCCAGAGGTAGAATGTAAGTGTGTATATCATAGAAGCAATCTTACTGCAGAATCCTTTTAGATTTTAATGATTGTTCCCCAATTTGTATCACTTCTACATTTAATTTGACAATTCTTTGTCGAGTCTTTTTAAAGCCTTCAACTTAATTTACATATGAAAGAATCATTCTCTTTCTCTTCACCTTCCATGATATTTAATTAAATAATAAGTAAATGGGTATCAAGGGATTTGAGAACAAACACTCTGACTCTGAGTAAACATAAAACTCAACCAGAAGTGTGCCTATATACCAGAGATTAGCCTACTAAATTAGCCGTGAGTATTTATAAAGTGTGCTACAGGTCCATTTTACAGGGGGTCAGTTACTTAGAGGTCAGTTAAAAGAGTTTCTGCTGTAATCATGATAAGGAGGAAGAGCTGCTATATACTGAGTGCTTGCCTTGTAACAGGAATTGGGTTAAGTATTCTGTATGTACTCTATGTGAAGTACTATATAATATGTGTATATATGTATGTGATTACTATATGTGATGTGTATGTGTATGTGTATATGTGTGTGTATAATTTAATCCTTAAAACAACCCTCAAAATTATGTACAATGAAAGCTGAATTGGATGGGACTTTTAGGGTTTATTCACCATTGCTTATCCATTTCCTGGTATAGTGCCTGACAAATAGCACTCATTACACATTTATGGAGGAAATGAGGGAAAGGGGAAATGTATTTCCACTTTACTGATGATACAAATGAAGCTTAGAGAATTCGTGTGATCTGCCCAGTATCTATCAACAGACCTAGAACTTGAATGCAGGCATGTCTGACACAAAAAATGTACATGTGCATTCTTAATAACAAATGTATGTTGCAATAATTACTTTTTTTTGGTATAAAACCCTAGGACATATGCTTTGGATCTGATATTGCCCTAAGAATAATGTAGTCTGATAAAAATTTGATATTATTATCTTCATTTTGTACAAGTATGTAGATCATCTAGGAGACATAGGTCATTATATATATATACATATATATTATTATTATTTTTTTGCTGTTTTTGGCCAGGGCTGGATTTGAACCCGCCACCTCCAGCATAAGGAGGAGCCTTACTCCTTTAAGCCACAGGAGCTGCCCAATAGGTCATAATATCTTAGCCTCTGCCAATCATATGGTTTCTGTCCCAACTCCTGAGCTCTTGTAATATATGCCCATGGTTGCGTTCTAGGTGAAACTCTGTTTACATAATCAAGTGGTAGCCTGTTAGCCATAGTTAGTATCAGCCCCATTCTAAGACAGTATTAGGAACCCAAAAGCAGTTTAGATGATACTGATCATCTAAGTGACTAGCTTCAGAAAGTACTAGAGGAAAGCTTACCCAACCAAGAATGGTTCAGTAGGGAAGCGGGTTCTTAGTGGGTGCCGGCCAGTGGAGAGAAGTGGTGGGAGTATTCCTCATTGGAGATATACTATTGTGTGGTGTTAGGAGGCGAAATTAAGCAGGGAAAGTGGCATGTTGTTGGAGCAAATGAGCTAGAGATTAGAGATATACAATGCTTGACAGCTCATTAGAACTCCTAATTAGTGTGCGTCCCATTACTCGCTCTGTTGTCATTTTTAAAATACATGTTAGGCACTGTGCTAAAAAAAATAGGTATATAGGGTGGTGCCTGTGGCTCAAAGGAGTAGGGCACTGGCCCCATATACTGGAGGTGGTGGGTTAACCCAGCTCCGGCCAAAAAAACTGCAAAAAAAAAAAAAAAAAAGGTATATAATTTTTAAGACTCAAATAAACTGTGCTCTCATAGAGCTTGCATTCTATTGGCATTCTGCATATTAAACAAACACACACAGATGAATATGAGTATAAATAAGTCTTCTTAAATACCAGGTAGGAAAAAGAAAGATGCTTTGGAAGAACAAAACATAAGTTCAATGATGAAAATTTGGACTGTTGAGAATAGTCTTGAAAAGAAAATCAGATTTACCACTTGCTATGCCAGAGATGTAATTATTATAACTATTTTTGATGTGTTCAATTTCCTTCTAGACAATGTGTGTGTGTATGTGTGTGTGTGTTTGAGAGATAGGGAGAAATGAACGGAAATGACTGGATTAATGCTGAAATTCTATGTAAAATGGTATCATACCTAGGGTTGGTTGGTTTGTTTTGACCCCTAACACAATACTACGGGCACTTTTTAATAACTTTCTATAGTTGAAAGATAATTTTACCAGTCACATAAAGCTGACTGTTTAGATTATTTCCAATGTTTGCCATAATAACTGTGTGACAAATAATGGCATGACTCTAAATATTTTCAGTTATTTTTTAGAGCAAGTTTTTAAAGGCAGGATTCCTGGATCAAATGGTACAAATGATGCCATTTCCAGATGAAAGAGATTAATTATCTCCTGAAATGTTTATACTCACTGCGACCTTCTGTCACCTTGGTTCTATCCATATTTTTACTCCACCTCGCATTACTACAGATCATCAGGGTGTTGGAATGTATCCCAGGGAATTTACGTGGGGTGAAGATCAAGAAAACTTCCTACACATATAACCATTGAGTTTTAATTTCATTGACCTCGTCCCTCCCAAAGCTCAGGTTGCTTTCCCCTTTTCTGAGAGGAGTTTCTGAGGCAAGCTCAGTTCTCAGCCCCTGCCATTAAGCACATGGGTGAGTAGCTTATTCCCTGGGATTCAGTTGCCCACCATGTTAAATAAAATTACTTTCATGGTTCCAGGGCATCATTTGTAGATGAGTATATGAAACCTAGTGACCCAGAAATGTTAATTTTCTTCAAACTGGTGAGTAGGTAACTTCAAAGAATGATTGACCCAGTATGACAACCAGTATAGTTGTTTAATGAGTTAGCCTCTCATGGGGTACAAGTTTGATGTTTTTTGAAAGCTGTGCTTTTTTTTTTTTTTGTAATACTAGGTGTGGTTAAATGCAATTTGAACCCAGACAGATCTGAGAAAACTAGACTCTATCATTGACTTGAAACTTCCAGACATCTCTCATTTTCTTCAAAAATTGGCACCATTTTGAATATAAATGAAAAGTACAAATCTCATACTACATAATATAAATTACCACTGGGGTTCCATTGTAAGTGATTTTTGTCCATTTTCAAAGTATATTTACCATCTGCATTTCAGCAGTCTTCGGGGATCACAGTTAAGAGTCAGTTTGAAGTTTCAATTTGTTTGGCTTGAGTATTTGGAACATTTTCCACTTTTGAAGTGTATTGAGGTCTTTGAAGCGAGAATACAAAACTCTTTGAGGACTTTTTGTTAAATTAAAAAAAATTATACATAGGATATATGACCTGTGTATTCAGTACATAAAATTTAAAGGACGGATGGATAGATGGATGAATTGATGGATGGATAAATAGTATTTGTGGTTTGGCCTCCTCAGGGGACTAAACGTATTAAAGCCTCTTTTGGAAACATCAAGTTTGGGCATGTAATGTTAAATCTACCTTTCATCCACTTCCTCTTCTGTCTTGAAGGCAAGGGTAGGTGGGACGATGTGGGAGACTATTGATGAGGGTGGCACAGATCCGTGGGATTCACCAATGGTGCTGGTTTAAATGGAGAAGTTATGACAGAGGGGAGAAGAGCTGCCCTCGAACCCTGAGCCGACAGAAGAGGATAAGACAGCTCAGTGCTTTCAACTGACGCCTCCTGCAAGGACTCATTTCTAACCCCTTTTCTCCTTCAGTCCAGTTCTGTGGGATTAGCCTGGGGAAAGCTGACATACCATGCTTTAGGAATCAGAACTCTTTGGTCACTCCCCAGGATACAGAGGTAAAGTTTGGGTACAGTTCCATTTGTGTACAAGGTGTAATTCCCTGCAGGCTCCCTGACCCTTTGGGGTCAGAGATCACACCTCACTCAGGTCCCCCCAGCACCTGAAGAACTCTGCACACTGTGGTGGAAAATGCGAAGGCATCTGAGTATCAGACCACGCGTCTGCTGCCAACACGCATCCTCAGCACAATTTGAGATGGAAATTTTCTGATCAGAATTTTTCCTATAAGTCTTAGAGATTTGGATTTCAGCCCTTTGTGCAAGCCAGGTTTTTTTTTCTTTCTTTTTCCAATTATCTGACAAGCAGGTCGCCTTTGAGTCACTCATATGGATGGCCTTGATTGAGACATTGGCACATTCAAAAAAGGCAAAGAAAATTCCTTATTGCTGTTTAACCCTTAAAGAAAATTAGTCTGTTCACATTTTTATCCTGTGCTTGTTTATCTTTCCTGCCTGTCCTCTCATCTTTTGAGGCTGTCCTAACTGAAGAAACCATCAAGGCTGCTAGTGCTGGGTCCTCACTCCCCCCGGACTCTCCTGCTTCCCTGCTTCTGTGTGTGCTGTTTCCCCTTCCCTGGCACCTACAAGGCCTATCTCCAATCCACACTTTCCCCTGAAGTGTTTCCTGAATTCCTCAAGTTCTTTGATCATTGCAGCAATCCTATGAGGTATAGTTATTATCCCTATTTCACAAATGTGGAAATTGATGTCCTAGTTTAGCCAGCCAGAAACAGACAATCTGCCTTTGGTCTCCCTGGTATGATGCCAACCCTAGAAGGTGGTGACCACGTCTTCGCTTTAGGGTCTCCCGGGTATGAGGCACACCCTAGAAGGCAGGGACCATGTCTTTGCTTCTTTGGTTTACCATGCACAGAACGGTGCACCTCTTGGCATGCGGCTGCTCACTAAACGATTTTAGAACAATAACATCTCTGTAGTTAGGGCAACACCCAGCTACATATTCTTTACTTGGGAGTTAAAACGTGTAGGTCCCTCTGAACATGTAGAAGCCAGGATCTACTACTCCCACTAAGGTCTAAAAATACAGGGGAAATATCAAAACATGTGCTATGTGAATTTTGCTATCACTTGGAAACTGTACAAGCTAAGATTATGATCTATAACCTAGCCTCTTATCCATTCTTCAGTGTGTTTCTTCTTTCATTCGTCTCTTTAACCATTTTGCAGTTATTTATTGAGTAATTGAAACCTAACTTATGTCACATGAGATGGTATATCGTAATAATAATATATTATTTTCATATAGTCAGTAAGAAAAATATACAAAACTTTAATTTCAGTATAATTTCAGCAAGCCTCTCCAAAAGACTGTATTTCATGGAAAATTAAAGGTAGCCACATCCATGATAAAAAGGATATATATAGTATCATTCTTCCAATACAGAATTTGGTATGTGTGCATAAAGAATTCCATGCAAAGTATGGCAGTAACCAAAATAATAATGAATGTTAGTGCAGGCCAATGAAATCTTAAGTAATTTGTATTACTTATGTTTATATTGTCTATAATGTATGACAGTTTGCGATAAGTATATACATTGTTTACATATAAAAATAATACAATTTCATGGTGGTGAAATATAGTTTCTAGAACTAGTCTCTAGATATCAATGTGGTAAATATTTACCTTCCTTTTACTTTGAAAACACATTAATCATTCTTCAAATGAAAATCAGTTTGAGCCCTGGAAGAACAGCAATAAGTGGACGCTAATGGCTGTCAAACTCTATAGCAAGAATCCCTGTTGAGGAATCCGTGTTGAAGCTCTGGATGAAAGGGTTAGAGATTCAAAGCCCCTTTGGTCCTTGTGTCTTGGCTGAAACAAGAAAGGTAAGACAATATCCCTGACCTCAGCCAATCTTTTCATGAGGTGCCTGGACAAGGGTCTGGATGAGTCAGTGAAAATCAATTGCAGTGATGGAAAGCCCATCTAAGAAAAAGTGTCTTAGAGCCAGTGGATCAGAGCCACCCTCTCTGTACATGAAAGATCTCATAGTCTGTGTTTATTGACACAGAAGGTGGTTTTAATTGCCCTGAAGGAATTTCTGGCATGTTTTGCCAAAGCCAGTCTTAAAATGTTTAATCGGTGGAGGTCGGCACCTGGGGGCAGCTGGTCAAGAGTAGTGTATTGAAACAAGCCTTAGCTGAGAGAGCATGGGTACGTTTTATCAGGGAAACACAGACAGGAGAATGCCACCATCCACTCATCAGATGGTCTTGGCTTTAGAAAATGGGGTGTGTTTTATGTCTAAAAGGCTTGGCTTCCTTCCCTGGTTTCATGATCTAAGCAATCTTCATGACCTCTGTTTTTGGTATACTAAAACAAGGAAAGTCAGTAAGATTATTAGAGCCATATTTTGAGTGATTAATCAAGCCACCAATTTTTTTAGGCCCACTAGTAGTGACTTGAAAGAAAGAATATGCTCTTGCAATCATGCATAGACCCAAGTAAAATGTGTACTTAGACTAGCATGGTCTTTGCTTTTGTTTTACCCGTTTGTGTTTAACTATAAAATATTTTAAGAAATGAGCTATATGGATTGGTGCTTGTAGCTCAGCGAGTAGGTTGCTGGTCACATACACTGAGGCTAGAGGGTTTGAGCCAGGCCTGGGCCTGCTAAACAATGACAACTGCAACAACAACAAAAATAGCCAGGCGTTGTGGTGGTTGCCTGTAGTCCCAGCTACTTGGGAGGCTGAGGCAAGAGAATCACTGAAGCCCAAGAGTTTGAAGTTGCTATGAGCTGTGATGCCACAGCACTCTACCAAGGGTGACATAGTGAGACTCTGTCTCAAAAATTAAAAAGAAACAAATAGAAATGAGCTATAATAGGACAAGCAGGATTGGTGATGTCACATCACAAAGCTATTTTAATCTGTCAGATACCTTGGGGGTAAAAGCAAAATCCAAGATAAATGTGAAATTGCTATAAAAATTATTGTTTTTATTTTTGTGCCTTTGCTTTTAAGTTGCTTGGTTGAATCCTTCCAAATAAAAGACATAAAAAGAGTCAGTAGTACTAAACACCATCTTTTCTTAATCTCTTTAAGGAGAACTACAGTTGGAATTTCTTTTCTGTCCCTGTGGAAAAATTCCTTCATACTATCTTCTTTCACTGCCGTTCTAATCTACATATAGACCAAATTCTACTCTCCAATGTGGACAAGTTAGACAGAATAACTTGGCACCTTGAAATTTGAAGTAGGAACCCAACTTTAAATTTCAATTTTGTATTTGGCAAAATACAGCAAGCATCCCCTTGTTGAGATACTGAGATGTGTTTATGTCTTGTTCATTGACTCGGTGGTGTGGTGATGTTCCTTGTTGCTTTCAAAGAAAACTTTCTCAGCTGTTTCATACTAACATGAACTGATCTGGGGGATTTGCCAAACTTACAGGGAAGTAAGGTCGTTTCTAATTTCTTAACTCTTGACTCTTACTCCCTCTTAACGGTCACAGCAACTGAGCAAACAGTTCCACAGCTCTCTTTGTTATTACTGATGGTTTTCAGTTTTAAGGAATCCCTTTTCCTCTCACTTTTTAAATTAGTCCGTGAGTAAACCAACTTGGCTGAACAGGTTGATGCGTTAGCAGCCGAATTTTAGGCAAGGAAGGAATTACATAAAATAGTAATATCGTACACTTGTGAAGGGGTTTTATGTTTCTGCAAAGTATTTTCACAGCTCTTGTCTGCTATGCACAACAAATAAATATGAAGAGTAAGTTCTGTTCATTTTTATTTCCTCCACGAGGAAACTGAAAGCCGGTGGTTAATCAACATGTGTGTGATTATGTACCTAGTATGCTCTAGAGAAAAGAGTGAGGTCCGGAGATTCTGATTGCTAAAAGAGAGCTCTTCCCATTATTTTACAGTATTAGATAAATCACTGAACTCCCTACAGTCTTGAGAAACAAATGCTCCTCCTTAACCTCTCTCTGCAAGGTGTTGACCACCAATGTCCTTAGCATAAAGTTCTTTAGGTGGAAAAGGCCTTCTGCCTTAAGCCTTTGGTTGCTGGGCTTCAGTATGGGCTATGTCTAATTCCCAAGATCACTCAATGTTGCTCTTGCCAAATGGAAGGGTCGCTGGAGCCATGTTCTTCGTACAAGATTTAAAGACCTAGAATTTGATGATTATAAAGATGTGGAGAAGCCAGTGGACTTACTTCTATTTCGCGACTGTATACTACACCCAAATATCTAATCACAAATATCTTCCATTTGGAACAAGTAAGAAAATAGGTGAGGTGAGGCGCCTGTAGCTCAGTGGGTAGGATGCCAGCCACATACACTAGGGCTGGCAGGTTTGAACCCAGCCTGCTTTTGCTAAACAACAATGACAAAAAATAGCCGTCCGTGGTGGCGGGCCCCTGTAGTTCCAGCTATTTGGGAGGCTGAGGCAAGAGAATCACTTAAGCCCAAGAGTTTGAGGTAGTTGTGAGCTGTGACGCCACAGCACTCTACTGAGGGCAGCATGGTAAGACTTTGTCTCAAAAAAAAAAAAAAAAGAAAGAAAAATAGGTGAGAAAGACATTGGATTGGTCTCATCAGCACCATTCTTATCTCTGGTAACATAATGCAAGGGCACAGAGGCTACATTTACTGTTTTCATGTACTATGTGTATTTTTTGCTCATTTCCATTTAATTAGGTGAGCGGTGAAATCTTTAACAAGAGGATGGGCTTATTTCTTAAATCCTGTAATTGTAGTTGCCCATATGTAAAACTGAAACAATGTAACTCACTGTCTTCTGTTGCTGTTATAAGGATTAAGTGAGACAATAGCTGCACAATGGCTGGTTCAGTCCCTGACACAGATCAAACATTCAATAAGTAGTTGTTCGGTTGTTTTTAGTATTTCTAGAAGACTTGGGTGGTCATAAGTGTTATTTGCACTGAACTCTATGTACTTTCTACCCTCCAAACCCTAGGATTCAGGGTATGAAAAAATATACTTTGGCGGTTAAGAACACAGATTCTGGAGATGCCTGGGTTGGTATCCCGGCTCCACCACCTGTTAGTCCTTAGGCAAGTTATTGAGCCTCTCTAAACCAGAAGCCTAATCTATAAGATGAGGATAATAATGCTTAACCTCATAAGATTATGATCAGTATTAAATATAACAGTACATGGAATATACTTGGGACAGTCTCAGTACACAATACACAGTAATTGTGAAATAATGTTAGGTTGTATTTTCAATAATGTTAGCACAATTATCTATATATCTTTAAATGTTACACTGAAAGATAGTTGTTTTAATTATAAAAAAAAGAGTGTAAATAAGTTAAAATTCCAACCTTAATCTTTTGATCCAACATCAGTATTTGGTTCGTGATGATTTGAGCCCTTTTAAATATAATTTCTTGGGTTGTAATCTTTATACAGTAGAATCTGTACATTGACCACCCAAGAGATTCTAACAAATTGATCAACATACAGAGCTGGTCAACATAGGCAACATCCATTGAGTACACGTGGTGCGTGTCTGGTCTGTGAAAATTAGGCCAACTTAAGGAGGTGGTCAATGAAGGAGGTGGTCAACTATGGAATGGTTCTACTATATTTACTCTTCCTTCTTCTACTGCCTTATTCGTAGCTTCTCATAGAGTATAAGTTCATTCCTCTGAACACTTCTAGAGAAAGGGAACCATTTCATATCAGTGAGATCTGTGCATTGCCCATTTCTGAATAGTTCCAACTGCATAAAAGTTGTTCTGCACCAGAGCAATCTCTAGATTGCACCTGTCACTCCTAGCCTTATACTATAACTAACGCCTGACCCAAAACACTTCGTACCCTGTCCACATGACCCCTCTTTAGCCATATGAAGACAGCTCTTGTAACCACTGCAGCTCCTTCAAAACTCCCTAGTTGTTTTCAAATTGTAATGTGGATAGAATCACCTGAAGTGTTTCTTATATACAAGTTTCCAGGCTTTGTCCCTAAGAGTTTCTGGTAGAATAATACATCTGCGACAGGAATGGAGAGTTTGATTTTCCAGTTCCCCAGGTAATGTTGCTAATCGTCCAGAGCAATATTTTGAAAACCACTGCTCTAGGTTTCCAGAGTCAGAAGAAGGTCTGCTTCTAGTGAGGAGCTGAAGCACAACCTGTTGATTATGTCATCTTATTAGCCAGGATCTACCTCACCCAAAGAGATTGATGGGGATAAGGGAGTGTGTAAGTGCACCTGTATGTTACCAAAAGTTGAAGCATCACTGCCTCCTGGAGTCTGGATCTGAACCCCATGTTTGTCACAGGAGCCAAGGGAGAACCCAAGACAGAGAATAGTGGCACAATAATGAAGCATGAATTATCCAGATGAAAGCACCTACGGAAATAAAGGTATTAGTATTATTGTTTTACCTACTATTCTTGATAAAATAGCAATATGGAAGTGTTGAATAGTTCCAATTGCTTAAAAGTTGTTCCATGGAACCCAAATAACTTCACATTTTTAAAAAAGTTACTGTACATATGAAGCATATTTTGACTTACTGTTTTAAAAACTAAGAACACATATTGACCAAATGTACACAGTGGTGATAAATTATGACTGATTATAAAGTTGCCAGGAGAGAATGTTGGCTAAACAAGAGTAGAGCTTGCTTTATTGATGTTAGAGTTACATCTGACAGCTAATGAATAAGACAGATACATTAACTGCTTGAACAAAGAAAAACTGCCTTGAGTCAGTAGGCAAAGAAAAAGACAATATGGGCATCTTACTTTGCATATAATGAAGAATGGGGTTCTCACTAAATGAATCATTTGCGATGAGAAAATAGATCTAGAAATCACTGTGTAGGAAAAACTACTTCTCACCTGTCTCAAATATTCTAAAGCCCTCTATTTATAATTCCTAAGTAGTTCCACTAATTTGTGTTTTGTTTGTTTGTTTGTTTGTTTTTTAAGACACAGTCTCACTTTGTCACCCTCAGTAGAGTGCCGTGGCATTGCAGCTCACAGCAACCTCCAACTCTTGGCCTTAAGCGATTCTCTTGCCTCAGCCTCCCAAGTAGCTAGGACTACAGGCACCTGCCACAATGCCTGGCTATTTTTTGGTTGTAGTTGTCATTGTTGTTTGGCAGGCCTGGGCTGGATTCAAACCCACCAGCTCTGATGTATGTGGCTGGCGCCCTAGCCGCTGAGCTACAGGTGCCAAGTGAGTTCCATTAGATTTGGATGAGGTGACGTGGAGACTTCTGCTAGGGTGTGGTGACACTATTTAGCTCTACATCTCCCGTAGTTGACTATACTTGGGGGTCCTGGTAGTAAAGATTTAGTATAAAAGAACTGTGATTTAAGAGGAATGATCAGAGTTTCTCCCTTAAGGCAAAATTTGTCACAGAGGTAGACATGAACTCTGAGACAGATTAATGAGGAAGATAGTCAGAAAAGCACTCCCTTTAATAAAAGAAATGAGGAAGGAAACATTTCCATATATATATATATATAAATATATATATCTGAGATAGAGTTTCACTCTTTTACCCTGGGGTGGAGTACCATGGTGTCAGAGCTCACCCCAACCTCAAACACTTGGGCTCAAGTGATTCTCTTTCCTAAGCCTCCCAAATAGCTGGGACTAAAGGCACCTGCTGTAGTGGGTTGGTGATTGGTACCCCAATATCCTGACTTGATCATTATATATTCTGTACATGCACAAGCCTGGCTATATTTTAGAGATGGGTTCTCAGTTTGGCTCAGGCTGGTCTCGAATCTGTGAGTTCAGGCATCCACCTGCCTTGGCCTCCCAGGTGCTAGGATTACAGGTGTGAGCCACCTCACCTGGCAGACACATTTATCATTGAACTCACAAAATATAAGAGGTAGTCAAAGATCAAAAAGGGAAGAAGAGGAGGTGTGTGTTTATATGTGTATAGTGCACGTATGTGCTTATGTATATATTTATGGTTATGTATGTTTTCCATCAGCCTATGGATAAAGATGTTTGAGGCACTGGTGTCACAAAGACTTTGTGCAGCCTTAGCAACATACGTTGAGATAAATGCCAGATAGGTGATATTTATATAATGCTTGTTTAAAAATACAAGATGATAGGACTGGGTGGGTAGCTCACACCTGTAATGACAGTGAGACCCCTGTCTAAAAAATAGCCCATAGTTCCAGTTACATGGGAGGCTGAGGCAGGAGAATCGCTTGAGTTCAGGAGTTTGAGGTTGCTGTGAGCTATGATGCCATAGCACTCTTCCCAGGGCGACAAAGTGAGACTTCGTCTCAAATATATACATATGTATATTTATAGATATGATGATAAGAGAGTAGGGTTTATTTTTAAATAATACCTTGAGTTATCTGTGATCTGGGTGGAGTTCTTTTCTTCCTTTGCTATAGAAAATTTATCTTTTGCTGTCTGGCCTATTTTAATAAAAGATTTATATCTATAGTAATTCCGGTGTACTTTTGCTTATTCCTACCAACCAAGTAACATTTTCAGTGCATACCATTATAGTATTGATTGAAGGTTCGTGCTTTATTTGGTTTTCCCTTGATGATCCTACCTCATCTAAACTTTAATGAGATGAAACTGGGTAGACTTTTAATGGACCTCCCTGGAGCTTTCAACTTTTAGGCCCCCTATTCTTCCTTCAGCAGGGAGAAAGAGAGGAAGGAACGAAACATTTTGTTGCTGCTCCTATTTTGCTGACCTGTGTTATGACAGACTCAAAATTTCCAAAAGCACAAAAACTGCAAGTGAGAAAGAGACAGTTCAGAATTTTAAGATCTTGTTGTAAGAAGGAATGGCAGGAACAAATACATGCTTTTTACTATACCCCATCAAATCCAAGTGTTTCTCGGAAATCCTTCCCAGGTACAAAGAGAATACCCTTTCCAAATTCTAGGACTATTGGTGACTATAAAAGCATTGTGCATGGCGTAGTGAACAAGTGTGAGGCATGAAAGGAAGACGTGTGTGCTTTAGTAGAATGTTAAGGGTTCCCTCAAACTATCATTTTCACAGATTGAGTTACTTTCCTCAAAAATGAAATCCATTGGAATTTGATTAAGATTACCTTGATGAAGAGAGGTTGGTCTTAGGGACCAACATACAGTTAGACAGAAAGCGTAAGTTCTAACATTCAGTAGTTAGCAACAGTGTATGTGTAGTTGTAAGTAGCTAGAAGACAGAACTTGTAATGTTCCCAGCACATAGAAATAACAAATTCAAGATGATGGATACCCCAAATGTCCTGACTTGATCATTTTTTTTTTGAGACATAGTTTCAGAATGTCACCCTTAGTAGAATGCTGTGGCAGCACAGCTCATAGCAATCTCAAGCTCTTGGGCTTAAGCGATTCTCTTGCCTCAGCCTCCTAAGTAGCTGGGACAATACCCAGCTATTTTTTGGTTGAAGTTGTCATTATTGTTTTAGCAAGCCCAGCCAGGCTCGAACCTGGTGGCCTTGGTGCATGTGGCTGATGGTATAGTCACTGTGCTGTGAGCGCCAAGCCACTGGATCATAATATATTCTGTGCCTGTAAATAAATATCCCATTTACCCCATCAATATAGAAAATATTATGTATCAATTTTTCTTGAATTTATGACATGAGTTTGAGATTATTTAATAGCAATGTTAGGCCTGAAGCCGTGTATGGCTATCCATGATTTCCTACAATATACCCTGGTAGACATAATACTTTCTATATGGCAATAGTTTGGTGTAAAAAGAGGCTGGCACCCATTCTTTCACAGCACTGGGTATAGCACTGGGCACGCACAGGTGTAGTCCACAGACCTATCTCTACTGCTACTGAACTTGTGGTCTAGTGGGGTCCACAGGACAGTGGGCAATTCTAATGTAGAATGAGAAGTTCAGTGATGCAGGCCAGGCTCTGTGAAATGATGCCAGAGGGCTCAGAGGAGGGCTCAGAGGAGGGCTCGGGAAGGAAGAGGTGGCTAAGCTGAGACCTAAGGAGGGAGAGGGATTCAGGTGAAAGGAATAAGAATGAAAAATGTTCCAGACTTCTCCAGGGAGAAGAGTATGCTCAGGAGATACTGAGTTAGTCAGACTTAAGTGATTTAGTATTGGGTAGCTTTAGGAAATCTTAGATACTTAGTTTCCTTAAATTTCTGTGGGAGATGGTGATGAGTAGTTACTATTGGTACTGCTTCTTTTCTTTGTAGAGACAGAGTCTCACCTTATCGCCCTCGGTGGAGTGCTGTGGCATCACAGCTCACAGCAACCTGCAACTCTGGGCTTAGGCGATTCTCTTGCCTCAGCCTCCCGAGTAGCTGGGACTACAGGCGCCCACCACAACACCCGGCTATTTTTCTGTTTTGCAGTTCGGCTAAGGCCGGGTTTGAACCCGCCACCTTCAGTATATGGGGCCGGTGCCCTACTCGATGAGCCACAGGCGCCGCCCCTGGTACTGCTTCTAATGGTGCTACTGGTAAAGAAAGAACTAAGCAATAACAATTAATAGTCACTGAGAACTTATTTTGTGCCATGTAGTGTACTAAGTGCTTTACATGCATTAATTATCTATCAGGTATTTGCAAGCGCCTTGTGAGGGAGGTACCTTCATCATCTCTTTTAGACAAGAGAAAACCAAAGCTCAGAAACGTTTGATAAGTTGTTCAAGGTCACCCAACTGTTAGTAGAAAAGCCAGGAATGAAAACAGACAAAGTAACTTACACCCTGTATTTTTCACCATTACTCTACTATTCATAATCTAACTTTTTCATAAAGCTGTTATAAAAATAAGCAGGATAATTTATTTGAAATCTCTTAAACTGCGTTGAACCCCATACTGTCTTCATGCATGTTAACCAGAGGTGTGAATCGTGTGTTTGGTAGCCAGCCCAGAATAGGAAGTATAGATGGTTGCATGATGTCTGGGCGACTGTAATTTGCCTTGTTAGCAACTCCTCGCATTCTACAGCTTCAACATGTTAGCAGTCAAAAGTGGCATTCCCCGGAGGACATTTTTTTTTTTTTTTTTTTTTTAGATAGAATCTCAAACTGTCGCCCTGGGTAGAGTGCTGTGGTGTCATAGCTCACAGCAACCTCCAATTCGGGCTCACGCGATCCTCTTGCCTCAGTTTTTCTATTTTTAGTAGAGATGGGGTCTCACTTTTGCTCAGGCTGGTCTTGAGCTCGTGAGTTCAAGCAATTCACCTGCCTCAGCCTCCCGGAGTGCTAGGATTCCCTGGAGGACATTTTTTAAGCACCAGAACATTAAATGAGATGGACCATGGATTTGCTCCTGAGTGGCAGTTGCTATGTTAGAAAGTCCTCACGCATTCCTGAGATTGTTCATCTCCGCTAATCACCGCATCCCCTTCTGTGACGGTACACCAAGAAATGAAATGGAGGCTTGGTAATTACCCAATTTTTTCCCAAGAATCTTGCATTCTAATGTGGATAATCCAAAGCCCCAGTAATACTTTTTAAAACTCGGGATGGCCCAGTTGACCTGTGTATATGTATTCTCTGCTCTGACTCTCCTTTCTTGCCGAATACTCTTTGCCTGGCATTTCTATATTTCTGATACTCCCCAATGTGTGCCCTGCACTTGTCTGGACCATAATCAACCACCGCATTGTGAATCTAGGGTTCTCTGTACTAGTGTCACATGAGCAGGTCAGTGTGGCTGGCCGCCACGTCAGCAGTCATCAGAGTTATTGAGAGTGTTTGAAGAGAGGTGGTTGCACAGTCTTTAGGCATGAAGAGCGTGTCTCCACTACACAGGGAAAAGACTGGTTCTACAGTAGGCAAACAATAATTAACCACCATAATGAGTTCTTTTGCAGCATAGTTCAATTCCCAGAGAATAATTGTTCATTTGTTTAAGTCCCGCTTGAGGCCCGATAAGGGAGCTTTTTCCTTTGGAAGCTTGACTGAGCTGGTGTGAAAGGCAAGACCGTAATTCAGATATCCTAGTGAAATGCAAACAGTTTCATGTATTAATGGTCACTAATGACATGTAATCAAGCTATGATTTGTTAGGCTAAAAACAAAGGCACAATTAGTTTATTTGTTCAGGAGTGTGAACAGAAGAATTTGTCAATCTGCAGATTGTTCTTCTCCTTTGGAGACAGTAGGCTGACACATCAGTCTTGAGCTGTGGCACTTTGGGGCTGCCCTGTCTGTTCCTCAGATTCCCCTGCTTCTCTCATAAGCCTGCAGCCTTCGACAAAAGAAGATAAGCAGGTTACTGTCCAAGGTTCTCTTTCTCTGTGGCTTTCTCTTTGTTAACGAGCCACTTCCATTTTAATTTTTCCCTTACAGCTTCACTCTGGTCTCATGCTTCAACTGGCTAATTTTCTCAAAGCATCACCATTCATTTAGCAAACATATGACACCTAATTTTTGAAGATCAGTTGTGTTCCAAACACTATCCTAGGCCTCAAGGTTTATAATAGTTATCAAGAGAATCATGATTCAATTTGCAAAATTTACAATTTATCGATAGGTGTCTTAAGATTTTCATGCCACTAACTACGCCTTGTTTTACTGATCACTAAAACCAAGGGAAAAATCCCGTGGCGTGAAACAGATGTTTTGTCGAGGTATGCGTCCTAGAGAGCAAGGCACTTTAATCTTTTCAGGTGCCTCGAAACTGCCAGTAGAAAATTTTGAGGGGTTATTGTGACTCCTTAGAAAAACTATACATTGTGTTTTGCCTATTTATGTTCACTTTCTTAAATCAATTTAAATCCTTATAGGAAACCGTGACATTAAAATATAAAATCCTTTAATCCTTCATCAAGTAAAAAGACTGATCTATGTGCTATCCTGGTGCCCTAATGATGCAGGTTGTTTGGAGCACTCAAAATCATTATAAACAATGAGAGTGATCTCACTCATATAGACCAGGATTTCTCTCCTTGTTAGCACTAACAGCAATTGACAATATTTTATTTACTTGTTCGTGTGTCGACTATCCCTTCTTGAAGGTTCAGCACGTTGCTTTTCTTACCTGGTGTGTATCACAGGCTCTAAAACAGCAGAATGTAATAAATATGCTGGGTAAATATTTGTTGAATGTTGAATGAAACCTGATCCCATTGGTTAGAGCTTGAAAGCCAAAAGTAGCATTGGGGATGTTTTGAAGTAAAGTAAAATGACTTGAAAGCCCTTAAAGGATTGGACTAGTAGGTGATCAACACTAGTGTTGACCTCTTCTGGATGGGATTGTTTTCATGTCCCCTTATGTCCACATTCATGTAATATTCATTTCAACACGTTACTGACCCACGTGATAAAAAGCACCTCATGTTTCTTTGAAAACTACCAAAGCCCAGCGGTAATATTTCTTATACTCATCCCTAGGGTGACCAGTGAAATTTCTCATATGAGATGACATATTCTTCAGAATCTAAAGAGGGACTTTCATGCTAGGAAAGTTTTGACAATAGTATGGATGAGTGGTATGGCCATTTTTCATTCATTTAGTTCATAGATATTTATTAGGCACTTATGTGCCAAGGATAGGACCACGTGCCAGGAATATGGAGTGATAAGACCCTCTGGGGCGTTATATTAAAGAATAATAAAGATAAACGTACAATTGCAACTGTGACAAGCACTCTCAAGGAAGAGTTAGTGGCGCTCTTTGAGTGTGTAATAAGAGGATTGTTGGACCCAGTCAGGGAAAGCTTTCCTGGTGAAAGAAGCATTGCTGGATCTTGCCATAAAGGGAGTTAGCTATGTTGAAAAGGAGATGGGAGGGTGACCTGGGCAGAGAGGGCCTTCGAGTAGCAGTAGGAGTAAAAAGAGAGGATGTCAAAAGAAGGGAAAGGTGGCCAGGGTGGATGTTAGACAGAAGCCATCTCTTGCAGAGCCTTGAAAAAAGTATATGAGCTCTTTTTGTTTTGTATCCTAGGAGTGAAACTGTTTAAATGTGGGGAAGAAGGGAGGGCAGTGACCAAGTTTGTTTTTCTAAAGCTATCATTCTGGCTGCAGAGCGAACAATAGATTGGAAAGGATATAGACTAGATTTAAGGAGACAAGTGAGTTATTCACACGAAACTGACACAATGTACATAACAAGTGCCATGTGGCGCAGTCCCCGTGTAAAGCCCGTACCCTCAGCCCGTACCCTCACAAGAGATTTGAGATGCACTGCTCTGCTGCATGGTCTAGCCCTTTGCAGACTTCCTCTGTGTTGTGTGGCGCACACTCGCCCGGACGGAGATTAGCATCCTTAATGCAGAGCACTGACTCAGAGCTCAGGTCCCCTCCCAGCTGATGCATCAGTTTAGCACCTTTCCCTTTGCACTTTACCCTCAGTCTGCAAAGGCTGTTCTGGGGTCTTATTTTCCCTCCCAGAAGTGTGAGATTGGTTTTTCTACTCTGCTGTTAGAGGATCCTCCACTCAGCGTCTCATCTGCCATGGCTTTGTGCCTGTGTGTCAGGAACTTCGAGAATGTATGAAGACATAATACCCAGTAGAAGCTCTGTTTTGACAATGATTATGCCTATTATCTATTTTAATAAATGTAAATTGCTGTGGAGAAACAAACCATTTTATGCCACTTGAATCCTTTTCAGGGAAACCTGACTCCTTTTTGCGTGGCTTAGATGTATTACTGTCATTTTCCCTTCACTGAGTTGATAAAAACACTTAAATCAGACCTTTGTTAGTGCCCCTCCTGAACCGTTGCCCTAATAAATTGTTTTGATTTTAGTCATAGCAATCCATATTTTAGAACATTTGTAAATGTATCTGTAGTCTTTTCCAGAATTGAGATTATGGGGAAAACTTAACAGCAAATCCGCATATGTGTTATATGTACCAAGCATTATACTCGGGATATGGCAGTGACTAAGGAACTAATTCTGCCTTTAAGAAGCTGTAGCCAGGGCCGCGCCTGTGGCTCAAAAGAGTAGGGCGCCGGCCCCATATATTGGAGGTGGCGGGTTCAAACCCAGCCCCAGCCAAAAACTGGGAAAAAAATAAAGAAGAAGAAAAAGAAGCCATAACCGTTTTTCACTATTGAAGTGGGACTTTACCAACAAGCAAAGAGAAGAAATTAGAATGTTCCATGCAGTCATGAATTAGAATTGGAGACATCGGTAAGAACTCATGTTTACCTTTATGTAGATACAGATAATCCCCTAGAGAAATATTTATGTGGTTATACACAGGTTTGCAAACACACATATATTTCTTTCTGTGTCAGCTGAGAAGACTTAAAAGAAATGATACCCCAGTAGCAATTAGCAACCAGATCTTGATTTCTAAAACTATTCAATAAAAGAAAACTTGAATGTCTGATGCTACCACTGGGGAAGGAAATATATGAGTCTGGAGCTTCTAACAGCACCTCTTATTAAAACAGAAAAAGAACTGTACGTTGATGGAGGCCTGTTAAAGGGACATAATAACCAACTGAAAGTGTCCCCAACGTCCAATATGGAACATGTGAATGACAGAATAAAATAGTATTGGACTATGAAAGTATAAAATAAGTATCCATGAATCAATAATAGTAAATGATTGAAGACATTGATAAATGGAGGAGAAAGAGAAAAATCTTCTGTGCAGAAAAACTCTGAATAAATCCTGAAGATAACATACCCTCAAGGAGCACAGTGAGCAGTCATAGCTCTCTATACTTTAGGTGTGGGCTGTACATGATGACTTCTTTCTAAAAAGTACAGAGTGTAATATTGGGGAAGGGGCGTAACTTTGCAGTGAAGAAACCTGACAAACACTTCTTCAGCCTGATGATCAAGGCTAACAAATCCTATTGTCAGGAGGACCCTTGATTAAAATGATGCAAAGAAAATGGCACTTTTCCTCTGTAGTCTTCAATCATAAGAAGACCATTAGCCAAATCCCAGCAGAGAGTTATCCTACAATACACCTGAGAGCTGAGTGGTCTTCCTTAAAACTCTCAAGATCATCAAGGGTTAAGGAAAGTCTGCTCAGCACCCATTGCTTAGTGTAGGGCACCAGCCACGTGCCCCGGGGCTGGTAGGTTCGAGCCAGACCTGGCCCTGCTAAACAACAATGACAATAATAACAAAAAAAATAGCCAGGTGTTGTGGCAGGTACCTGTAGTCCCAGCTACCTGGGAGGCTGAGGTAAGAGAATCACTTAAGCCCAAGAGTTTGAGGTTGCTGTGAGCTATGATGCCAGGGCATTTTCCTGAGGGTGACATAGTCAGACTCTGTCTAAAAAAAAAAAGTCTGAGAACTACCGTAGCCAGCAGGGCCCTCCTGAGGAGACATGGCAACTAAATGTGTAATGTATTGTCTTAGATTCTTAAATGGAATCCTGGAAGAATGTATGAAGACATAATACCCAGTAGAAGCTCTGTTTGACAATGATTATGCCTATTATCTATTTTAATAAGTGTAAATTGCTGTGGAGAAACAAACCATTTTATGTCACTGTAATGTAGACATAAGTGTATTGTCTTAGATTCTTAAATGGAATCCTGGAATAGAAAAAGGACATTAGAAGACTAGGGAAATAGGAATAAACTATTTAATGTACTTAATAATAACAGACCAATGTAGGTCCACTAGTTATACAAGTCTACAGCAGTAACAAGACGTTCATAAGAGGAGAAACTGCTAGGAGTACATAAGAGTTCGTGGGAGCAGCTGAAGTTTCTCTGTACTATCTGTTCAATTTCTCTGTCAATCTAAAACTATTTTTTAAAAATAAAATACATTAATAATGTAAAACAAAATTAAGGGAAGCTGCTAAGTTAGTAGGCAATTTTAATACAAGTATAATGACAGGAGCAAGTACAGAGTTATTGGAAGAAATATAATAGGCATCTAAAATCCTGATTTGAACAGTTCGGGCAGGTTACTTAACCTTCCTGAGTTTCTCTTTCCTCCTGTCTACAATGGTGATCAGACTTCCCACAAGTCAACATAGGCTGTGCAGTCAAACCCCAGGAACTCAAACTCAACCCCCAACTATGGAGCTGGGTGGCTGACTAACTCCATCTGGGCTTCAGTTTCCTGTTAGTAAGGAGGATACTAATAATACCTACCTCAGGCAATAGTCCTGAGAATAACGTATGGGAAGTACTCAGATAAATGGAAACTTCAGCTGCTCCTGACTACCTCTCACAGCTACGTGGCGAGGAGTCAAAGGAGATCATGGAGAGGGCTCCGCACATATTGAAGGTTAGGCAGGTGGCTTGTGTTATATACTCACCACTGACACAGCAAAGGCCCCGTGGTGGTGGGGAAAGGTTCCTGGAGGCCAGAGGATGGCTTTCTTTGACTCCTAAGTCCCAGACACAATGGGCTTCTCTATCCCCAAGTTGAGAATTGAGTAGAAGTTGACCTGATGAAAGGAGGGTGACTGCTGTGGGTTCTGGAAAGTTGAAGGAGGAAGCACCCCTTTGCAGGACTGCAAGGAGTTCAAAATGGCTGGAGCAAGGGACCTGGGGGAGGGAACAAGATAGGAAGGAGAGGGAAGTAGGGCCATGTTATGTCAGGAACTGAAGGTGGGACTTCATCCTGGGCTCAGTGGAAAACTATAGACAAGTTCTAAACACAGAGGCAACATATAAGACTTTGACTCTAGAGAGATCACTCTGGCTATTGTTGAAAATGATTCAGTAGCACAACAAATTGGGGAAGGAGTAGAGCAGCCAGAGGAGTAGATCAAACAAGGTCCAAGACCTTCAGGCTTATGGCACGTGGAAAGGATTAAGTGAGCGTGGCTGAAGGTTGGTGAAGGAAGGGAGGTCGTTGCATGAGATGGGTCCCTAGAGGTGGGCAAAACCAGAGCTTATGGGACTTTGTAAGCCTTGGTAAGGAGTTGGGACCTTATTCTAAGTGCTCTGAATCTATAGGATTTTAGAGGCAGGGACTTAGGTCACTGTAATCTAAAGGTAAAAATTTGATAAAGTGTAAGTTGGAGAAAGTGCGTTCTTCATACTTCACAAGGTTGTTAAAGAGAGAAAGATGGAATAAAGTAGTGAAAGTTCTGAAAAGATAATCTTATGATCTATAGATGCAAAGTACTGAAAAGAAAAAAAAAAGAAATGTAAAGTGCTTGGCTGAGCTGCCCTTTGTAAAAAAATTAAACACTTCCTGTGTTCAGGGTCCTTTCTGAATGAATTCTGAAATTTGTTTCCAACAATTAAGTTGCACAGAATAGAGCGAGGCATGTAGGTCTTCTGCCCTATCTGTGGTTTCTAGTTTTCATTTCACATGAGGTTGGCTATTTCTGAAATGAATGCTCACAGATGCACAGTGACATCCTGCCAGTGGGGCTGGGAGGACGCGGCTCTTGCTGACAATTTGTGTGAGTGAAGAGAGATCCAAGGAGGCTGGAAGAGACAGTGACCTTTATTTGCCTGGCATTTTGAAATATTTCAATATGTTTTAAGTCAGCTTATCTCATGGTCATGATTACTCTGTAAGGTAGATAAATAAAGCAAGACCATCCCAATGTGAATTTGTGGCCAAAGCGGACAATGAAGTTATATCTTCTAACTTGTGCTTTTTTTCTTTTGTGTGAGAGAATGCCAGTGACTTTCTGATCCTATAGTTTTCTGTTACAAGTCCCCTCTTTTCTTTTCTTTTTTTTTGAATCAGGTTCTTTCTCTCTCTCCCTGGCTAGAGTGCAGTGGCATCATCGGAACTCACTGCAATCTCCAATTACTGGCCTCAAGCAATCCTCCTGCCTCAGCCTCCTGAGCAGCTGGGACTATAGGTCTGCACCACTACACCCAACTAATTTTTCATTGTTTTATAGAGACAGGGTCTCACTCTTGCTCAGGGTGGTCTCAAACTCCTGGTTGTAAGCAATCATCTTGCCTTGGCCTCCCAAAGTGCTAGGATTACAGGTGTGGGCTACCACACCTGACCATAAATCCCCTCTTTTACGAATATATAAAATAAGGTCTGTGCTCACTGGAGACACATTTCCCCTTGGGACTGTTTGAAAACTGATCTCCTGACCTCTATCACTACTGAGCAAAGAGAGGGAAGGGCTGTTTTAATCACCCTTACTCATAAAGCAATTTGATTGTAAGCTCCAAAGCAGCTGGGTGTATGTGCCTCTGATACAGTGCTCAGTAGACTACGAAGTATCATTAGATAATAAATAAAAAATGATGGAATAAAGGTCCAATATGATCATTATTCATGGAGCCTGACACTGCTGATTTTTAAGCATTGGAATCGAAAAATATCCATGGTTAAAAATTATTTTAATATAACTTACTAACTAAGAGCATAAGATCCAAATTTTCCAAGAGTTATTATTTGGTTGTTAATTAGCAGATAAGTCACATGGCTTTTTTTTTTCAAGTGTGTCTTTTTTGTTTGTCTTCGTCCTTGAATTATAGCTAGGGTGTAGTTACTTGGAAATGCTATAAAGAGAAAAATCGACCCTGGTAGATTTAGAACACAGGTTCTTAAACTTTTAGACAGGGTGTATAGGGGTGCAGAGG
Source organism: Perodicticus potto (assembly GCA_963574655.1). NCBI lineage: Eukaryota > Metazoa > Chordata > Mammalia > Primates > Lorisidae > Perodicticus > Perodicticus potto. The sequence goes on along the minus strand of CAUYRH010016561.1, from coordinate 3,418 downwards.
AGTTGTGGAACCCTTTGAGAGTTTGATGAAAGCTGTGGATTTTGTCCACGGGGGGGAAGAATACTGAAAGAGCTGTAACCACACAATAGGCCGTATGATTTTAGAGAGATAATAAATCCCCATGAAATTCATCTCTCAGTGGCTGATCAAGCACTTCAGATTGAAGAAGGCTGGGTGAACAAACGTGCAGAACTTAACTGAAGACAAATGTGCAATACTTTACAGGAGGCTGTTGTTTTCCGTGCCAAGAATGGAGGGTGGTGGTTCTGACTTAACAATGATCTGACCAGGGAACATGAGCATAGCCCTGTCTCAGAGACTCAACTCTGAAGCTTGCCCAGCTCAAACACAATTTAAAATTTCAAAAGCTTTCTGACATCAGACCTCTTTATTACTAGTCTGGTCTGATTCCATTGCTGGGTACTAAGAACAGCACAGCTGTCTGAGTCATGGTTACCTTTTGCCCATAGGGAAGTTTGAGAGGTAAGAGATGGGGAACGTCCACAAACAGAAAATGTATATAGTGCATTCATTCTGAGCCTGTCTTGCTCTTTGTTATTTTTGTCTTTTCTATTTTTCCTTCTTTCTTCTGTGTCTATTGGGAGGAAGAGTAGAACTAGTTGGACTGAATATCTCCTTTAAAAACTCTGCGGAATATAAAAATCAATTACCTTTTACCCAAGAGTAGTTAATGCTGCCTTTTGGATGAGATGGAACCCAGGTACAATTTGTGCTAGTGAATAATGAAGGCGTTTGGAGAAAACTATATATTATACATTTAGAAAGAGAAGGCGTTATGCTGCTGGCCTCTACTCAGAGTTCTTGTTTATTTGATCTTTACGCATAGAGAGAATAGAAGACATTGAACCTTCAAAAGCCTCAGCTCAAATCCCATTTTTTTCCCTTCAAAAGCTTCCTTGACTTGTTTTCTTTTCCGGATCCCTACCTTAGGAATACTTATAACGTAGCACATTGGCCACTATTGTTTAGTTCAAGTTTATCTTGTTCCATCTCCTGGTTTAGCCTCCCTGAGGGCAGACGTTATATCTCCCCCACTAAAGAGAAACCTCCCCCAGATCAGGGATACATTTGTTTCTTTTATTACCCTAATCCCACAACAAAATGTCTCACACATTGCAGGCAATGAATAGATTATTTTGAATGAGGTGTTCTGATGCTTCAGCATCATTTATAGATCTGATTTCCATGCTGCATATATCACACTGGCTGTGAGGTGAACTGAGTCACAGAGATAGAAAGATGGACCCCAATTTGATGCAATAATTGATAAATTTATTACACCTGCAGGGGCTGATACAAAGGCATGCAGCCCCGAATGCTGGGTGAACAATCCTTTTATGCTATTTTTCTTGCGTGGTCAGCAAAGCAAGCTAGCGCAATACAGAAGCTGATCATAGCAATTAAGGCAGGGTCTCAGGGTGGGGGGTACATATTGGTTCATAAATCACAAGATACATCATAAGTTCATTACTTAATGGTTCATACATAGTTCAGGGGTACAAGGGATGGGCATAGGAGTTGGGTACGTTTCCAAGGAACTCGGGACGCGTACCCCTCCCTGCTTATCTCTTCTCCCGCAATTTAGCTCCTCCACCCTTGCGGGAGTTGGGGCTGAAACACAAAACACTTCCCCTTTGAAGGGTAAAGGGTTTGTTATATTTTTTAATCAATGGGTTAGGGGGATTAGTGGCAGGGATAGGGAGCTTGGTGTAGGGGCAGGGGGCTTGGTTGTTACAGCTGGTGTGATTGAAAATCAATTTGTTTTTGTTTTGCAAACAAATTGGAGACAAAATAGGACTATTTGAAAGGCATAGCATCTGAGACTGATATTTGAAGTCTGGCTGTCGTGACTGATGGACCTCAAGAAACATTTTGGGTATTCTATAAGTGTCTAGATTTATGGAACTGTTGGTTTTACTTTTGGTTATATACTAGAGCTATGCTTTTAAATCACAAATTGACCAAAGGAGAGATTCATATGGTTATTCTGAATACAAGGAAAGAAACTAAGACTTGTTAAGCAACTACTGTATGCTATGCCATGGGCTTTATAATTTTACATGTCAGATCATTTAGTTATCACAAGAGCCACCTGCAAATGGTAATGCATCTTTTTTCTTTTAGACATAAACACAGATTCTGAGAGGTAACTAACTTACTTGGACTTTAAGCTCTACGAGGACAAAGTGCCTGGCACGGAGGAGTCTTTCAATTAAATGCTTGTTAAGCGTATCCCAGGGTACTCAATCAGGCAGAAACTTATCAAGCCTGAGTTTGAACCCAGAGCTCTCAGAACCTGAAGAAGCCCATCCTCTTTTGAGTACTGCTTCTCTGAATAGAAAGTGTTGGCCTTGAGCGGCGCCTGTGGCTCATCGAGTGGGGCGCCAGCCCCATATACAGAGGGTGGTGGGTTCAAACCCGGCCTTGGCCGAACTGCAAAACAGAAAAATGGCCGGCCATTGTGGCTGGCACCTGTAGTCCCAGCTACTCGGGAGGCTGAGGCAGGAGAATCGCCTAAGCCCAGGGGTTGGAGGTTGCTGTGAGCTGTGTGACGCCACGGCACTCTACCGAGGGCGACAAAAAAAAAAAAAGAAAAGAAAGTATTGGCTGGGCACAATTGCTCATCATGACTGTAATCTCAGCACTCTGGAAGGCCAAGGCATATGAATTGCCTGAGCTCAGGCTTTGAGACCAGCCTGAGCAAAGCGAGACCCTGTCTCTACTAAAAATAGAAAAACTAGCCCAGTGTTGTAGTGGGCACCTGTAGTCCTACCTACTCGAGGCTGAGGCAAGAGGATCACTTGAGCCCAAGAGTCTGAGGTTGCTGTGAGCTATGATGCCATAGCACTCAACCTCAGGATGAATGAGACTCTTCTCAAAATAAAATTAATTAAACAAACAAACAGAAACTCTTGTAGGAAAAAAACTTGAATTAACATTAACTTTTCAATTTAGCTTAGCGACACAAGACTCAAATTTTTATTTTTTATTTTTATTTATTTATTTATTGCAGTTTTGCCTGGGGCCGGGCTCGAACCCACCACCCTCGGTATATGGGGCCAGCACCCTACTCCTTGAGCTGTAGGCGCCACCCAAGACTCAAGTTTGTTTTTGTTTTTTTTTTAAATTAAATCATAGCTGTGTACATTAATGCAATCATGGGGTAAAATGTGCTGGTTTTATATACAATTTGAAATAGTTTCATCAAACTGGTTAACATAGCCTTCATGGCATTTTCTTAGTTATTGTGTTCAGACATTTATATTCTGCATTTAGTAAGTTTCACCTGTACCCTTCTAAGATGCACCATAGGTGACAAGTTTTTAAACATTTAGCCTCGAATATCATTTTCCACTGTCTGTACTATTTGCCCTTCCTGGCAACAACTCCGAACAGT
>CAUYRH010016559.1:0-16027 GCA_963574655.1 Perodicticus potto | reverse complement strand
AAACTGCAGGCATACCTTGTTTCATCGTACTTCAATTTATTGTGCTTTTAAGATATTGCATTTCTGGGCAGCACCTGTGGCTCATCGAGTAGGGCATTGGCCCCCTATCCGGAAGGTGGTGGGTTCAAACCCATCCTCGGCTGAACTACAGAACAGAAAAATAGCTGGGCATTGTGGCGGGCGCCTGTAGTCCCAGCTACTCAGGAGGCTGAGGCAAGAGAATCGCCTAAGCCCAGGAGTTGGAGGTGGCTGTGAGCTATGTGATGCCACGGCACTGTACCAAGGGAGATAAAGTGAGACTCCGTCTCTACAAAAAAAAAGATATTACATTTCTTACAAATTAAAGAATTGTGGCAATGTTGCTTCAAGCAAATCTATTAGCATTCCTTTTCCAACAGAACATGTTCACTTTGTGTTTCTGGGTCACATTTTGATAATTCTCACAATATTTTAAACTTTATTATTATTATATTTCTTACGGTGATCTATGATTAGTGATCTTTGATGTTAATATTGCAATTATTTTGGGGCACTACAAACCTCTCTTATACTATGCTGAAGTTAAATAAATAAATATTGTGTGTGCTCTGACATCTGCACAAACTGGTCATTTCCTCATCTTTCTCTTTTTTCCTCCAGCCTTCCTATTCCACGAGACACAAAAATATTACAATTAGATCACATAGAGAGCCTGCAATGGCCTCTATGTGTTCAACTAAAAGGAAGAGATGCATATCTCTCATTTTAAATCAAAAGCTAAAAATAATTAAGGTTAGTGAGAAAGGTGTATCAAAAGCCAAAATAGGCCAAAAGTTAGGTCTCTTATGCCACATAGTGAATGCAAAGGAAAAGTTCTTGAAGGAAAGTAAAAAGTGCTACTCTAGAAACACATAAATAACAAGAAAGAATAACAATCTTATTGCTGATATGAATAATGTTTTAGTGATGCAGACAGAAGATGGAACAAGTCCCAATATCCCCTTAAGCCAAATCTAATTCAGAAAAAGGCCTTCTCTTCAATTCCTTGAATGCTATGAGAGGTGAGGAAATTGCAGAACAATTTTTGAGGCTAGCAGAGGTTATTTCAGAGGTTTAAGGAAAAAGCTATATCCATAAATATGAAGGGAAGCAGCAAGTTGTTCAAAAGATCTATCCAAGATCACTGCTTAAGGTGGCCAGACTTCAACTTTTCAACATAGGTAAAACAGCCTCGGCTTCAAAGATTCAAGGAATAGGCTAACTCAGTTGTTAGGGGCTAATGCAGCTGGTTACTTAAAGTTGAAGCCAGTGTTTATTTATCATTTGAAAATTTTATGGCCCTTCAGAATTATACTGAACCTATTTTGCCTGTGTTCTATAAATGCAATAACAAAGCCGGGATGAGAGCACATTGATTTACATCACAGTTTAGTGAATATTTTAAGCCCACTGTTGAGACCTACTGCTCAGAAGAAAAGATTCATTTCAAAGTATTATTACTCATTGAAAATTCCCATGGTCTTTCAAGAGCTCTAATCTAGATATGAAAGGATGTTAATATTGTTTTTATACCTGCTAACACAGCTCCCATTCTTTAGCCCATGGATCAAGGAATTATTTTGACTTCCCTATTTTTTTTTTTTTTTTTTTTAGCAAAACATTTCTAGCAACCATAGACAGTGATTCTGTTGATGATCTGGGCAAAGTACATTGAAAAAAACTACTGGAAATAATTTACTATTCCATATGTCATTAAGAACTTTCATGATTAATGGGAAGAGGTCAAAACATCAAAATTAATGGGACTTTAGAAGAAGTTGATTTCAAGCCCTCATGGATGACTTTTAAGGGTTCAAAACCTCAGTGGAAGAAGTAACTGCAGATGTGGTGGAAAGAAAACTGGACTTAGAAGTGGAGCCTAAAGATGTGACTGAGTTATTGTAGAGTAATGATAAAACTTGCACAATGAAGAGTCACTTTTTATAGAAAAGTAAATGAAATGGTTTCTTGAGATGGAATCTAGTCTTGGTGAAGATGCCATATACATTGTTGAAATGACAACAAAGGATTTAAACTATTACATAAACTTAATTGTTAAAGCAGTGGCAGTGTTTGAGAAAATTGACTTGATTTGGAAAAATACTATCAAACAATATCACATGCTACAGAGAAATGTTTCATGAAAAGAAGAGTCACCAGATGTAATAAATTTCATTGTTGTTTTAAGAAATTGCCACAGCTACCCCATTCTTCAGCAACCACCGCCCTGATCATCCATCAGCCCTCCACCAGAGAAATATTATGACTCACTAAAGCCTCAGATGATTGTTGGCGTTTTTTAGCAATAAGATATTTTTAAACTAAGGTCTGCACATTTTTTTAGACATAATGTTATTGCACACTTAACAGGCGATAGTATAGTGTAAACATTACTTTTATATGCGCTGAAAATCCAAAAAGTTCATGTGACTCTCTTTATTGTGGATGTGTGAAACTAAACCATAATATCTCAATTCTTGGAATTGATACATAACTTGTGACACTGACATGTCCCCTCTACCACTTTGAGTCTAAGAACATTGAAATGCTACAATTTTAAGTAAGTAAATTCAAATTAGAATTTGGTCAGCATTGATTAAATTTTGTAGAAAAAGAGTTTTAGGGAGTATATTCCATCCAGCAAATTTAATTCATCAATCACTTTTCTTTAAAACACAGCTAACCCATTTTTTGATTCTTTTCATTCTGATGTTCATGTCATTGAAATTATTTATATCAAAATCAATTTTTCCATTTAATTTTTTACAGTTAACATTTGATTTATTGATCAGTTTTGTGCCCATAAGAATTTTAACAGATTTTGCCGGTAGATATTATAAAACTTCTTTCCTGATCATTATTTCCGTGAAACTTATTATTCCAAAATTTAACTTTTCATATTTTTAGGAAGTATTAAATTCTGCATCAAAATTTTTGTTTTCTTAAAAAAGGATTTTAGTGTACATTTGTGGCTATTACCATGATTTTATTTTGTGCTGACTTTTTCATATTTATTAACATAAGAACAGTTTTTATTTATTTTCTAGTTTATCCATGAGAAAAATATACGAGTATATTTTCTGAACTGTTTAGATGAACAGGTAAAGAGAACAATTCAAGTCATGAGGCATCTGGGAGCTGGTGACAAAATATAGAGAGGCAAAGTGAAAAGTTGTAGGTAGAAGGATAAGTGGCAGGAGTGAGAGGAGGAAATAAGTAACAGATGTGAGAGAAATGTCAACTCAACTTTATGTTAAAATTGGGGGAGTCAAAACAATTGGCTCTAAGTAGTGAGGTCTCAATAATCTGCACTTCTTCATAGTAATTTAGCATCCATGGGTTTACCTTTTCAATTATGTTGGGTGGGCACCTTACTCCTTTTTCTTTTGCTATAACAGAATATCACATACTGGGTAATTTATTTTTAAAAAAGAAAAGAAATGTATTTCTTTCAGTTCTAGAGGCTTAGGAGTTCAAAGTTGAGGGTCCTCATCTGGGGAGGACATTTTTACTGACTTATAACGTGGTAGAGGGTATCACATGGCAAGATCACATGAGCTTGGCAAAATACTCTTATGACAGACTCATTCTCATGATGATGAACCCACTCCTGTAATAACCCATTAATCCATGAATAGATAAATTCGTTCAGGAGGACAGAGCTCTCATGACCCAATTGCATCTTAAATGTTGCACCTTACACTGGGCGCTAAGTTTCAATGTGAGTTTCAGAGAGGGCAAACACTCCAACCATAGCAGTTGGACTCCATCATTTCAAACAGTTGTGATCCTTTTAAGATTTTTTCTTTGCAAATCTTTAAAACTGTACCTTGACAGAGTCACTTTTTTTTTTTTTTTTACTTTATCCTTTTACAGTAACCAGACAGAGAACAAGCTAATTTTGTATTTTGTATTCTGCCTGTGTTGCTAATATTGTTTATAGGCTTGGGCATGGAATTTGGCTGGTGAGGATATTTGGATGAGTCTGGTTAATCATCTAGAAAATATGCAGTGTCATCTGCAATAGATATGCTCCCCCAGATAAAACACCTCTGACTGGGCAGGGGACTTGCTCTCCTCATAGAACTGGATGTGAATCCTCACTATTCCCCTACTGAGGTGAAATGGTATGGCTGTCATAATGGTATTAGTGAAACCACACCAAGACTACAAAATAAACCAGGCTGTCAAGGTCACCTTGTCAGAGCTGGTAACTAGAAACTAAAGCCTGGTCTTGCCTAGGCAAATATAGTGAAATACTGTCTTTCTGCAATAACTACCACTAAGACATTCTCCTAATAGCCTCTGTACTTTTTCTTCATAACCTTATTACCCTTTGCTGTTGAATATTTAATTTTGTGATTTAATGTTTTAATGTTTTCCCATAACTAGAGACCACAAACTCCATGAAGAAATGAACTAGGTCTATTTTGATCATCACTCTGTACCTGCATTTAATATAATTAATTAAGCAAATACTCCATTCACATTTGTTGAAAAAAAAAAAAACCACTAAATGAATGGATAATTTAAAACAAAGAACAGACCAGGGGTTTTGGATGTGGTATGAACCATAGTTACCTTGAATAATTTCTTTCCTTGACTCTTTGTATGTCATAGAAGAAAATGGATAAGGGTCCTTTAATCCATGCTCCTCCTTCCCAGTCCTTGATGATACTGGTTATCCCTACCAGGTGTTTCCCTGGCAATATCCCATGGCTGGACCCAGAGTTGGCTCTTTTCATGTTTTTGAATGAGGGAGATGGTGTGAATGGGTTCTTAGTTCCAAGATCCTCCAAGGGAAGATGGTAGAAGTGGAAAATGTCAGGGTCCAGACTTGCCTCATGAGAATAAGGAGAGAGAAGAAAAAGACCTTCAGAGAACCGAGGATAACAGCCTCTGATATATTCACTGTGGTATTTTTGGTCTCTGGATTCTTACTTGACACTTGGTAGACATTTAATATACTATTGTTAAATGATTAAATGAAGGGAGGAGATAAGAGGAGTCTGGACACATAAGTATGTACTGGACTCTGTAGACTTTGAGGACTGTGTTAGGGAGTGTAGATTTTTCTCCAGTGTAGTGTATCAGTGTAGTGTTCTGTGTTGCCAACAGCAGAATCCACTCATGCTAGTTTAGGCAGAAAAAGGATGTGTTAAAAAGACACTAAGTAGCTCATAGTCAGGGATCCCCCAGGGTCTACGGGCTCCAGGCATCTTCTTTTTTTCAAGTGACACATGGCATTAACCATAACTGATAAATCTGGTCTATGAACATTTAAGTGATTAGATGAGAATGCAGGAGAAGTGATGCATGTTAGATGAATGCAGTTTTTTTTTTTCTAAGATTTGAGCTATAAAAAGTATTGCCGTTGAAATAGGAAATTACTCCATCAAATCCATGACAATTGACTAACTTAATTAGGTGTATTCAGACATTTCCCTAGCCTTTGGAAGTAAGGTAACACACAGAATTGGTTTTGAGGTCACTCATTTCGTATGTTTTTTTTCATCTTTTTTATCTTTTGCTTTTGTGTGGCCATGAGGAAGGGGTTCTACAAAACTTGGAAGTCCCTGAGATTCAGGGCTGAGAACAGAAGTCTCATTTGCCAAAGTCTATGGTGGGGGAGTCTTCTAATAAATCCCCTGGGGAAGCTAAGAAGCCAGTCTGTGACGCCATTAGGACACACCCAACCACACTGTGGAGGCTGCTCTAATGAAAACTCCTTTCCCCTTGGATCAGCGCTTGGGGCCAAATGCTGTAAGTTCTGCCACAAAGGATCTCAAAGAGCCAGACATTTGCACTGCTGTGCTTGCCAGGGAACCAGTGTCTGTATGAAGCCCTTTCTCATACTGCTTAGCCCCTGAACGTGTTCCCACAGGTGTGTTTTAAGGGATAAAACGTGAGTCACACACCGGTCCTCTCAGCTGCAAGAGAGTCTGAGAATGCAATTTGTTTTTTCAATTCCACCTTAGAAAGGTAAGGCTCCTAAGGTAGAAAGGGACTCAACTATAGGGAGAATTTTCAATGTTGATAGGTAGCCACAACTGACAAAGGTCCAGTGTATCAGCCTATTAGCTTTTTAAGTAGGAACGTGACATGATTTACATTTTAAAAGATAGTTCTGGTTTCTGAGTCGATTGGGAGTTTGGGCAAGTGGCAAGAATTGAGGAGGATTTTGCCTTCATGTAGGGGAAAGATGTGTGGCTTGTAGGAGATTTGGGGTAAGGGATGGAGCAAATGGGCAACTGCAGTCGATTGCAGCAGCGCAAAGGTTGGAATGGATAGGAGGAGAAAAGCCTGAGAGGATCATAAAGAGATAAAGCCCTTTTCAAATCAATGTAGTCTTCTACTCCTGTTAAGATGTCTACAAAGATGAAAGAAGTACGGGAGTTATCAAAGTGGTCATCTAGTATCACCAAAGTTATTATGCAGCTGAATAATCACGCAGCGTCTTATTTTTCTTAATTACACTCCGATTTTGATAGCTGAGCTCATGGGTAACAGCTACATTCTTATTGTTAATGCCATGAAGGCTATGTTAAACAGTTTGATGAAAATATTTTAGATTGTATGTGAAACCAGCACATTGTACCCCTTGATTGCACTAATGTACACAGCTATGATTTAATAAAAAAAAATAGATGGAGTGTCTAAACAAGACAGGCTAACAACAAATTAACCTTTCCCATTTTTTAATGTAACTTTTTTTATTTGCTAAAATTGTAGCAAGTATCCACTCAGTTTATAAGGCTATCCATTTTAGTTGGCTCTTATCTCCTTAAGAAGCCAAGACCCTGGAGTCTACAAATTAAAATCAGGTTGAATGTTGCAAATCTGAGCCACCAGGAAGTGCTTGGAAAGGGAATTTCTAATGATTGCAAAACAAATATCATCAACTCTTTTATTACTAATCTGAAAAAATATATATATAACCTGATCCAGCCACAGCTAAGAGGAATGCACAAGTTTTGAGAAGGTTTGAAAGGTTGAAAATCTCCATAAGGAAGAGGTATTGTTTTTTAAGAGATCTAATTATGAATGATAGACTGAAACTGAGTGAGGGAAAAATTTGAGCTAAACATCAAAGGAAATTTCCTTCAATAAGGATCCCCTTTGTGGTGAAAGAGCAAGCCTTGGAGTCTCTCCAGACTGGCTTAGTCATCATACTCTCTCTCCAAGACAGCCAAATCCTGACCTGGCTGGTCTCTGGCCCACACAGGGAAGAGGTCTTTTCCCACCAAGACTATCTGTGCTCAGAAGCAGTGATTAGAGAGTAGTAACAAAATACAGAAGAGATTGAGAGGATTTGCACAGAGTCCCCAGAAATAGCAAAGTGCCTCTCAGACCTCCATCGGTGCCTGACAGCAGAGGTGAAACAGAATGTGGCTGAAGATCACCCACAAGAAGCAACTCCTTTATCATGACAACAACCTAGCTAGAAAGAAAAAAATTGCCATTATAATCATACTTTATTGATATATGATGGGACAATGTTATTCCAAACAGTGGCTGGCTGACTGGTGGCATGTCTTCATTAGTTATGAAATGAGTACTCTGATGATATACTAGGAAACCCATTTAGTGAGGTTCATAATATGCTATTCAAAAAAAGAAATTGGCCACATGAAGAAAAAAAGCACTACATTTTAAACAAAATGCTTCTATTTTCTGTCTTGAGATTCCTATCTAATAATAGGAAGTTTATAGTTCTTATGTGTTTTGGCTGTTGTTAGATAAAAATGCCCTAAAACTAAAACTTTGCAAACAAGTTTGTGTGACTGAATGTATTTTCTTTTTGTCCATTTTCCCCCCAGGAAGCGGGAGATGTATATAGGGGTGTAGAATAGGGGAAATCTGCTCTTGGTTTTCATGAAATCCAGAAGACTAGGAAGAACAGGGCCACTATTATTGATCATTTGTGCACTAAAAACTACACAATATTGCTGAACAAGGCAACAAAAGAGCTAAGGAGAAGGGAGACATACTGTCTCCCTAGGTCGGAAGACTCCGTAGTGTTCAGATGTCAGTTCTCCTGGATTGAGCCGTACGTCCAATTCAATTCTGATTAAAATCACAGTGGGCTTATTGAAATTGAAATGCTGATTCTGAATTTGATATGAAGATTGCAAGTTTCTAGAATAGCCAAAACAACTTTGAAAATGAACAACAAAAAGAACTAATACCCTCTGGTTTTAAGAGTTTTTACTAAGCTACTGTAATTAAAGCAATATGATACTGGTGTAAAGCAGGGATGGGCACAATTTTTAGTAATGGATCAGAAAGTAAATATTAAGACTTTATGGGTAATGCAGTTTCTGTCACAACTTCTCAATTTCTATTGTTGTAGAGTATGAAAAGGAATGAGTGTGGTCGTGTCTCAATAAACTTTTATTTAAATACAAGGAAATTTGAATTTATTTGATTGTCACATGTCATCAAAAAGCATTCCTTTGCTTTTGTTTAAATCATTTTTATAAGGTAAAAACCGTTTTTAGTTCATGGGCTAAAAATGTACATAAATGGTCAGTGGGCACTGACTTCTGGGCACTATTTGCTGATCCCTGGTGCAGAGATAGACAAAATAAATCCATGAAAGATTATAGAGAGTCAAGAAATAGACCTACAGGTAGTACATATGGGTGACTTATTTTCAACTAAGGTGAATAGGCCATTTTTTGAAAAAGAATGTCCTCCAATATTCAGTATGTAGGAAAAAAAAAAACCCTTTGATTCATACTCCATACCATTTACAAATACTCTAAATAGATAATGTTAAACCTAAGACTAGGAAACTTCTAGAAGAAAATGTAGAAGAAATACTTGGTAATATTAGTTTAGAAAGAATTTCTTAGCCAGAATATGAAAAGTATGATACATAAAAGAACAAACTGATAAATAAGACTTTATCAAAATAGCAATAACAACAAAACACTCCTGCTCTTTGGAAGACATTATCATTAGAATAAAATATCCATGAATAGGTGCGTGGATAAACTATTCTGGTATATCTATATAATGGATCAATAAGGAGTGAATATTGATGCAAGCTAGAAAATGGATGAATCTCAAAATAATTATGTTATGGTAAAGAAGCCAGACCAAAAATATATACTATGCGATTCTTAAAAATTTAAACTCATCTGTAGTGATGAAAATTAGAGGAGTGGTTTCTGGGAATGAGCATGGGTGTGGGTAGAAGCATCAGGGAAGAATTATAAAAGAACAGGAATAAACTTCTGGGGGTGATGGGTACAACCATTAACTTGATCATGGCAATGGATTTTCAGAGCCATAAAGATATTAACACTTATCAAATAGTACAATTTAAATAAGTATAGCTTATTGTACATGTGCCAATTATATCTCAATAAAAGATTATAAAAATGATAATAGATACCTACAGGTAATTGAGGAATTGTAATTATTAAACATCTTTGACAGCTATAATCAAGAGAATAGACATGACAGAGTTCTGTTGGAGAAATGGAATATATTAAAAAGTTCCAAATAATATTTTGAGAACTAATAAATTCAATTGTTAGAGTAGACAAATCAGAAGAGAGAATTAGTTACCTGGAATATAAGTAATGCATTGATTATTTATTACATAACAAAAAAAATACATGAAACAATATTGTTCATCAGTCTGAGCTCATCTAAGGCAGTATTGCTTTAGGTTGCAGTTTCTGGGCATGCTCTGCTTCAGGCTGCCTGTCTCGGAGTTGGCTAGCTCCCCTGAGTCTCACGTGCCCGGACATTCAGGCAGTAGTCTTACAAACTCCTTGTGCCCAGGGGAAAGCAGATTTATGCCAAGAAATTTTAAAATTTAGATGACATGGATAAGTTCCTGGAACAACACAATTACCAAGTTACCAAAACTGACACGAAAAGAAATAAAAAAATCTGGATAATATTGTAATAGATCTATTATAAAAATCACATGTGTTATGTATTGAAAACAGTCTCACACAAATACCCAGGGTCTAATGGCTTCTGGGTGAAGTCTATCAACTATTTAAAGAAAGAATAAAATCAACCATACATTGGTAGTTTGGAAGAATAGAAAAAATAGATATTTTCCAACTTAGTCTATGACACCAGTGTAAATTTGGTAACAGAATCACAAGCCAGTTTCTCTCTTGAACATTGATGCAAAACTCCTGGAAAAATATTAGCAAATTGAATTGAATGATATATAAAAAAGGAAAATACATCACGAGCAATCTTGGTTTAATAACAAAAGGATCAATGTAAATCATTGTACTATAAGAACACATGAGAAAAATCATGTGATCATTTTAATAAGTGAAGAGATAGGATTAGACAAATCATTAATCTAGTAAAGAGTATCTGCAAAACATGTACAATAATCTTCACATTTAATGGTAAAATATTGCGAGAGTTCTTCTGAGACTGGGGGAAAAAAGGAGAACTCCTCTTGCCAATTCTAAACAATATTGTGCGAGAGATTCTAGTCAGCACAAGGGAAGAAAGGAATAAAAGTCATAATAATTTGAAAAGAAGTAAAATTGCCATTATTCACAGCTAACATGATTTTGTATGTAGAAAATCTGAAAGGACTGAAGACAACTTATTAAAATTAATAAGTGAATGTAGTAAAAATCAATTGAGTTTTACATGCAATGTAATAAACCTTCACAGTTCATAAAGTTCTGAGTGATAAATGTATGCATGATTGCTATAAAAAAATTTGAGGGTCAAATGCCAAAGATCTCTAGGTTAAAGTTTTCTTGCATGTATTAGTAGTGGACCCAAAATTGTCAAAGCTGAAGAAAATGGCAATGAAAAATTAGAAATTAAAATTTGAGGAATGACGCCTTTTAACTTAGCAGCAAATGACCAGTTACTTAGATATAAATCTGAAGGAAGATTTGTGGGACATCTATAAAGAATTCTCTAATGTATTATTGAGAAACTAAATAAAACCTATCATGTTCTTGGATTGGCACACTCAACATTGTAAAGATGTCAATTCTTTACAAATTAGCCTATGGATTTCGTGCCATGCCAATAAAAATCCCAGCAGATATTTTAAATGGAATTGACAAGATGATTCCAAAATTTACATGAAAATGCACGTGGAAATACTAGCCAAAATAATCATGAAGAAGTTGGAAGATTTATATTATCAGTTATAAAAAGTTATTGTACTTATGATTATACTTATAATAAAACAAAGCAATGCAATAGAAAAAATAATTGTCTTCTTAATAATATATGATGTTGAGTGACTTGGGTATCTGGAAGGAAAATGAAAAATGATTCTTGATTACCCCAACTTTGGCTAGAATCTCTAGCCAAAATCAATTCCAGGTGCATTGTAGATTTCAATGTGAAAGGTAAAAGTTTTCAAAGACTATGTAGGGAAATTTGTTCATGACCTTGTAGCAAGTAGGCAAAAATTAATTAATCATATTTTGTGCTTAGCTCCTCACAGCCAGAAATAAGTTTTAAAGTGTGAAACAAGCTGTAAAGTGTGCTGTGGTGACCATCTCACTTTAGGCTACTGTATCTTGATTTTAAATAGTCATTTGGAGTCACCTTTATAGACATCTCTCTGTAACAATATCTAAGATGTTTGGGGGACTTTCTAAAAACAATAAAAGGAAAAAGGAAAAATTTAGAATGAATGTGGAAGCCCTGAATGATATTTAATTTACTATGTAGTAAATGTTAGAATAAATCCTTACAGCAAAATATAAACAATATATAGAGTTATGATACTTTTTTCCAAATCTATTGCCACAGATTTGATGAAAAGTGTAGCCAGTGGAAGCTAAGGGATTTTCTTGCTTTTACACTATGGTTCAGATTTCTCCTCTTTGATCATTTGGGTTCTGCTCATATTTTGTATTCCATGCTAAGCTGGAAGGCTGGTTTTGGTAACAGTTATCGATAAATGTGTCACTATGAAAGTTTTGAGACAGCCTGTCTTATGGTCCATCATTTCACTTCCAAGAAACACAGTTGACAGTGTCCTTTCTGACTCACCTGTCCAAGTTTGAACTTGCTGGGATTATTAATGTAGCTGAAAGGGATTTGTTTGTTTCTGTCTAGGCCGATTTTACATTTCTTGATTTTTGTGGATTTCAAAATTTTGCAATGACGTGTACAACCACTCTGCCATAGCAATATAATGTATGATTAGGAACATGGTCTCTGGAGTCAGACAGCTTTGTCTGGAATCCCTCTATGGATATTTCAAAACTGCCTAACATGGGAAAGGTATTTCAGAGCCTGTTTCCCCACTTGAGGAGTACAGTAAGATATTCATGGTGTTTGTGAAATGCTTCACCCAATGTTTAGTCTATCATGATCACTCAAAAGTGAAGGCTGATTTTGTTTTTTTTTTTTTTTAGAGACAGAGTCTTCCTCTTTATCACCTTTAGTAGAGTGCCGTGGCGTCACAGCTCACAGCACCTCCAACTCCTGGGCTTAGGCAATTATCTTGCCTCAGCCTCCCAAGTAGCTGGGACTACAAGTGCCCACCACAATGCCCGGCTATTTTTTGTTGCAGTTTGCCCAGAGCTGGGTTTGAACCCGCCATAGAGGCTGATTTTTTACTTCCTCTTAGTAAGACCCATCTTGCTAACTGCAAGGTATTCTTAATCTCTGAAAAAGAAAATGATTCAAAATTTAGATTTTACATAAAAGTTCATCTCAACAACTTTCTAAATGGGCCATGTCTCTCATTAAATATGTTCTACAAATTCTGCGCAGCAAATTGCATGATGGTACTTTCTTTCCCTTTCCCCTCATATCCATCGCCTTTGGTTTCTCTTACCTCCTCTACTGTGCCCAGCCCCATGGTACAAAGAAGGCAGAAGTTTATGTTATTCAAGGATTTTTACTAGCAGTTCCAGTCCTAGATTGAACCTGAAGTAAAAATGGGTTCTCCATTGTGCAGAAATGATGAGTCCCATGATACTTCCACATAGCTCCTTGCTGCAGGAGTCCAAATTTTACTGTTTAAAAACATATGGCACGAATTATGCCATAGTCCAAATTTACTCATAAGCAAAGCCTTGCCTTTCTCCGTGGGACTTGGTGGCAGAACCCTGGGTTTTGCTTGTGGACACTGTGTGCACTGTAGCGGTTGAAATCTTTCCTTCGTAGCCATCTCAGGGATTCTAACACATGCCTGTTCCTTGGATGTCCTGTTTTTTTTTTTTTTCTTATTTACAAATGTGGAAACCTGCAGCCAGGCATATCTCTTTTACAATGCAGTGAACCTTCCGAACCCTTGTCTTAGTCTCTTGGAACCAAACAAATTACATGCCATAGCGTGCTGTATATCACAGCAAGAACATTTACAATGTCTAGCCAAGTGGAGTTTGGGAACAGGCTTCTCTGGTGAGCTGAAGCAGATTGTGGCTTTGATTGACAAGCTGCCATTGCTTGAGATTTGACAGTTTGGGGTCCTTCACCTATCCATGCAAAAAAAATCCTAACCTCAGAGATCTCTGGCATTTGACCCCAATATTTTTATACAGTAACTATACATACATTTATCACTCAGAGCTTTATGAACAGTGAAGGTTTATTACACTGTACTCAAACCTCATTTAACCTTTTCTCTTGAAGCAATACTTTAAAACAGAGTTGAGAGAGTTTGTACAATCAAGGCTGGTTGGTTGACCCTTTTTGTGCTTCCTTCCTGAGAAGACTTTGGCATGGAAGCTTGTGGTCATTAGATATTTTCTGTGACCTTGAAGAAACCCATCTGTTTGAATGTGTGCTCGTAGGAACCCAAAGTCCCTGGGAGCATTTGGGGTTGGCAGGGATTTTCTAGTGCGAAGATCTCAGAATTGGCTGGGTGGAAGGAGAAGTGGTCGGATCTATCCCTCTGTGTGCCACATTCACTTTCATCCCTGAGCTTTTGACCTGTGCTTTTACCCCTTTCAAATCCACACACCTGCCATTACATAATGGTGACTTCATGTGCGCTATGTCTTCTGTCCTTGTTATTCTGGCTCACGTGAAACTTCATTCACTAAAACTTTCTTCCTGCTTAAACCACAAAATTTAACATTTTATTATCATAAACATTTTTGGATTATCTTCTTATTTTTACTTGAGTAAGTATTGCTTTCCCAACTTGCTTGTGAGTTGTCTGAAGACAGGAACTATCTATTCTACTCCTGAACTCCATACAAACCTAACATGAAGCCTAACACATAGTAGGAATACAGCATAGATTAGATGCATCCTAAGAAAAGAACTATTTCCATCCAAGGAGAAATATTTCTTCCTAAACAGGAAATAATTCAGAATGGAGCATAATTTCCTGCCTTTAAGATTCAGAAGGTCCTCATTCTTTGAAATGAGACGTATTTAGATTTGGCATCTGAGAACGGCTACCATGTTGCTTCATGAATCTAGAACCAATGCTTTGAACCCTGTTATTCCTTCTCTGTTCCAATCCAGTTGATTGGAGGGACTACCTGTAATACTGAGTTGTGCAAGGAGCATTCTAAGCTCTATGAGAAAGAGGGCCATGTCTGCATAGAGAGAGTAGTGAAGGAACGTGTGCCATTTAATTGTTCATCCCTACAACGTATGCCTCAAAACCGTGTCTGAGAGCTTATGCTCTGGTTGCTGTTGATGTTGCTCTGTGTCTGTCACTTTGGTGTCCCCCTGAAATCAGTCCTGATCAAGAGTAATAGTGTTTCCCTCTCACTGGGGTAAATGGAACATGCTGACTCTGATTTCAAATATATCTGTAGACATTCAGTAATGATAGGTCAGGACAATCATTTTGACTCATCTTTTCAATTTCACTTAACCAAACCATTGTTTCCCTTTCTGTCCTAGCTTTTCTGGATTCCAAGGCATTTTTACTATTTCTGACCCTGGATGGGGTTTATTGTCACCATGTGCTAATATTATCTTTCTGGTGGTTTGGGGACATTAAACATGGCTGCCAAATGCTTTAACTAGCTGCTAGATCTTGAGTACAATATCACGAAGTATATTCTGAACCCCAGCATCTTTGTATGTATGTGGCACTTGATGCTTTTTACCTGTCCGATACCTGTTTTAAATGCTTAATAGAGATTAACACAGTTAATCTTTATAAATACTCAATGAGGTAAGTACTAAAATAATCCCCATTTAATAAATGAGAAAACTGAGGCACAAAGAGGTTATGACTACTTCGCCTAAGGTCACATAGTCAGTATACAGCAGAGCTGGGATTTAAATCAAGGCAGTCTAGCTCCAGAGCCCATGCCTTTAACCACTGAACCTCATTTCTCATGTTTTTTGTCTTCTGTTTTTTTTTTTTTTTTAACAGAGGACTTACAGAATACTTTATGCCCAAAGCATTCTGTAAAAACAACTTTGGGGATGTGAAGAAGAAGACCCAGTTACTATACACAAAGCACACCAGCATTCAAGGGGAGTGAAGGACTTGCCCAGCTCCATACCACATGGGGCAAGGGGTGTACTTTCTGCCCCAGAGAACATCTGATTCTTCACTGGGGAGCCAGGAAGGACCGATGACTCCCTTTATGAGGAGAGCAAAAGAGTTGTTGAGGTGCTTGTATATTAGGAGAGCTTTCTTTCTTTTTTTTTTTAATATATGTATTTTATTATTCTTCATTACATTATTTCCCCCCCCCAACCCCTCCGTGGTAAGGCAGAATTGATTTACAGAAAAGAATACAGAAAACACCAAAGCTCCTGGTAGAGGGAGAGATTTCAAGTGGGGAGAGAGATACTCTCTCCGTTCCTCTCCCAGTCTTTCCCCGTCTCCTCCTCTAGGCCTCTAGCCTCAGGGTATATATAGGTGTATGGGTTCCTTGGCCAGGAAACGAATGAATACAGTCCCTTCCACCAGGGGCAAGGTAAATGAGTGTATCAATGAATGGACACAGTCCATCCATGGAATTCAGGCCTAGGAAATTCACAAGAAACTGACCTAGGCATAGGAAATGGGGGTTCCACATTTAGTCCCAAGTGTAAAGTGAAGGAGACACCA
>CAUYRH010016557.1:0-24072 GCA_963574655.1 Perodicticus potto | reverse complement strand
CTCATCATATTGAGTATTACCCTTAACAAATATGAAGTGTCCATACTTTACCTCTTTCATGTTTACATGGATGGAGCTGGAACATATTCTTCTTAGCAAAGTATCTCAAGAATGGAAGAAAAAGTATCCAATGTACTCAGCCCTACTATGAAACTAATTTATAGCTTCCATATGAAGGCTAAAACCCAATTATAGCACAAGAATATGGGAAAAGGGGCAAGGGAGGGAAGGGAAGGAGGGAGGATGGGTGGAGGAAGGGTAATTGGTGGAACCACACCTACGGTGCATCTTAGAAGGGTACAGGTGAAACTTACTAAATTCACAATACAAATGTCTTCACACAATAACTAAGAAAATGCCCTGATAGCTATGTTAAATAATTTGATGAAAATATTTCAGATTGTATATGAAACCAGCACATTGTACCCCATGATTGCAGTAATGTACATATCTGTGATTTAATAAAAAAAGATTGCTTCCAAAGGTGCAAGTGAGTTTTAGTGGTCATACACATTTTCATGATGACACATATAATTGGCTTAAAAAGATTATGCATCAGAATTCTTGCACCTTCAATACCCGTGTATGTGTCTAAGAAAGGGGTTTATCACCCAACAGATGTTGGGAAACTTTAGTTAAGTGCCAGATAGCAAATGTGTTTGGCTTTGTGGGCCATCCAGTCATTGCTGCAACTACTCAACTCTGTTGTAGCATAAAAGCGGTCATAGACAATATGCAAATGAACAAGCATAGCTGTATTGCAATAAAACTTTATTTACTAAGAACAGGTGGCAGGCATGATTTGGCTCATGGGCCACAGTTTGCAAATCCCTGATATATAACTTTCCCTCCTTGAATTTGGTTGATTTTACACAGAACCTGTTCCACATTCACACACATTGTTTTTCATAGAGAATATCCTAAGACGTAGGTGAATATTGTTATTCCTCTCCCGTGGCAGCATTCAGATATTAATTTCAGAACTAAGCAAGTACTACATGCTAGGTAGTAAGACTAGAGTATGATCACAAAAGACAGGGTGTCTGCCCTTGTGATGCCTGCACTATATTTACAGACTTAGGAAATTACACCATGAAGAGCTATGGGATCACATAACAGGACCTATAACCTATACTTGGTTGGGAGGGAGGTCAATTAATTAAGGAAGCTTTGTAGAGGAAGTGATGTCTACCCTGAGGTTGGAAATGTAACTACCTAGATCAAGGTTTGTGAAAAGGCATCCCAGGCAGAGTGAAGATCGTAGGAAATATCATGACATGCATGTTCTAGTGAATTTCAATGAAAAATAAGTTGTCCAGTGGATTATAGAATGCAAAGAAAGGTGAAAAAAGAGAAGTGGAGACCAGATCACAAAGAGCTATTCGAACCATGTTAAAGAGGTTGTATTTTATCCCTTTGGCACTAAGGTATTATTTTACGTATGGGGGCATGATCAGAAATATTTCAGAAAGATATCTCATATTGAGGTGTCAAGAATAGATAATAAGAAGGCAATGGGGAGATAGAAACCAATTAGGAAGCAGTTTCAGAAAAGTTGTTAGGAAACAGAGAGACTGAGAGAGGGAGGCAATGGCAAGGGGGATGGAGAGAATTGGGCAGATTCCTCAGAGAAGTCTCAAGTGGAACTATAAAGACATTGATACACTCTGGGAATGAGGGGGTAGGAGGACTCAAAGTTTACTTCTGGATTTCCAGCTTGAGAAACTGGGAGCTGGTAGAACCATCCATTGAAGTTGACAGAGCAGCAGGTTTAGGAAGGAAGATGATGGTGTTTGCAAAGTCTTTGAAGGGAAAAATCGAACTGGGATTGAAATCAGAAAAACAGTTTGAAGTCATATATGCTTCATTGTATTTTCCATCAGATGGTAATGGCTTTGTAAAAGGCTTTATTGATACCCCATGCGACTCTGTCTCTGATAGATAAATATCCAAAGCAGCCTGCACTAGCACCTAGTGTAGAGAGCACACAAAAATATCTAGGGGAAATTCTGGGCAGTTTGCCAATTGGACCCCTTAAAGTAGGGTTGAAGAATAGAGTTCAATCTGAGACCCTCCAAAAATTATTCTAGAATTTCTTTTTATCTAAGAACTGAATTTGATGAAGAATATTAATTATGAAAGCCTTGATTCTAGTTATAATCTCTTAAGATTAGGCTTTTTGACCACATTGTCTATTAATCTTCTTACATTCTATTCCTAACATTTTTTTCATTTCCTTGTTTTTTGGAACCGTCTGACTACATGACTACACTCCTGCCTCAGAACCTTTGTTCTTATTTCCTTTGCTTATAGCGTTCATTCCCACAATATTTACATGGCTTTCTTTCTCACCTGCTTTATTTCTGTATTACTTAAGTCAAGCTGCTATTAAAAAAAAAAAAAAAAAACCCAAATCTCATTGGCTTACCATAATACAAGCTTCTTGTGCAAACGTTAGCACGTTTTTTCTGGTCAACAAGCAGCTTCTCTTAAAGTGGTGAATCAGGGGTCCCCAGGGTACTTTGATGTTGTGGCTCCGGCGTCTTTAACATGTCACTTTCGAAATCACTGTGCTTTTCTACGTTAGAAAGAAAAAGAGCAAGGAATATCAATCACATAGGTGGTGAGAAGTGGGGAGAGGTAGGGTTTTTGCTCACATTTTGTTGGTTAGAACTCAGTCATGTGGCCACATCTAATGACAAGGAGATAGGAAATAATGACTAGCTGCATAATTAAGAAAAAAAAGATCTGCACCTGTAGCTCAAGTGGCTAAGGCACCAGCCACATACACTAGAGCTGGTGGGTTCAAATCCAGCCCAGGCTGCCAAACAATGACAACTACAACCCCAAAATAGCCAGGCATTGTGGTGGGCACCTGTAGTCCCAGCTACTTGGGAGACTGAGGCAAGAGAATCGCTTAAGCCCAGGAATTGGAGGTTGCTGTGAGCTGTGATGCCATGGCACTCTACCCAGGGCGACAGCTTGAGGCCCTGTCTCAAACATAAATAAAAAATAAATAAATAAAAGAGTGAAGTCATTCAGTGGGCAACTATAACCAGTCCCTGATATGAGAATTTCACTCAAATGTCACCTTCTCAATGAGGCCTGCTCTGATAACCATTTATAACATTGCAACCACTCCCCAACACCCCATCAATATTTTCACCCTTCCCTGATTCCTTTTTCTTCTCTGTAGCACTTATCACTATGTCATAATCTATATATTTTATTTCTTTATCTTGTTTACTGTCTGCTCCCCCTTTCTCCCAATAGAACGTAAGCTCCACAAGGCAGAGGTCATTGCCTATATTCAGTGCCATATCATCGGTCACCAGAAAATCGAAAGATGTTTGTTGCATCGTAATCACACATCTGCTTCACCTAGAGGTAGACTCATCTGGTAGGGCATTTACTCACATATTGACGTTAAAACCCTCTTTGTGTTTCCCAAGCAAAATATGTCAAGGTGGTTTGCCAGAAAAGAGAAATAGTTGTCAGCTCACCAAAAAGTTCAATTTCAAGTAGTCCCCCTATGTGCTGGTACATGTTTGATAAATACTTGTATGTGTATAAGCATATGGACTAAGGCAAAATTCTAAGATAGAAATAGACAGTTCGGTATTCGTATTCTCCCTTTTTGTACCTCCTTTTATTTTCCCTATCATTTGTTGAACACTGTTAGTAAATACTAGGCTAAAACTTGAGTTTCGGAAAGCAAATGTAATCCTTACAACCACATAAAATGTTTATCATCCTAATTTTAAGACAAAGAAACAGAGGAATGTAAAGATGTAAGTAACTTGCCTGAGTTCTCACACTCAGCTGAAAACTGATACCATTTAGATTTGGACTTTTTCTTTCCTTTCAGGTATCTCATTACTAAACTTCAGGCTTCCCCCCATTATTTTCCACATCTACCTGCAAGTTGCAAATCATTTTCTTAATACTGAGGTATAAATGACTAAGGAGCATTGAAATGTTATCCTTCTAGGGAGCACTTCACTTTATTTGCAAGTTGCAAATCATTTTCTTAATACTGAGGTATAAATGACTAAGGAGCATTGAAATGTCCTTCTAGGGAGCACTTTACTTACAGGGCATAAACTTTAAACAAAGTGAATAAATTTCTAAATGCATAACTCAAGCATTAACCAAGTATGGGAGACATGTTGGTTTTAAATAGAGTTGACGCCTGGATTTTGATTCTGACAGTGTCCTGTTGATGGTATGGCCTGGGGAAGGTACTATGTGTGACTAAAAACTAATGATTCTTCAAAGGCCACCTAATATTTGAATCCCTCTAAAGTTTCACAAATTAAAAATATACTCAATTATTTTACTTTGCTCAAAACAAAGGTCTGTCTGGGAAAGACATTGCGAGACTTAATCTCAATTTATGGTGCTGGTACAGGTCACGTAATAGAGGAGCTAAAGAAAACTGGAAGAAAACAAATTTAACAGAGGGTAGGGATGAACTTTGGCAGTATGACATCACAATTTTAGGAGCTGGATGCCTTTGTAAACAAGTTCTGGAAAGAATACCATTAAAAGCAACTCAGTAAGTGGTTACATTGTGTAGTTCACAGACATATGGCACAGAAAAATAATAAAACTATCTTTACATAATATAAAGCTGTCTTATGTTATGTAAATGTGTGCTTGTGGCTTGGAATAAAATTCCTAGTGAAACATTACACATACAGTCAGCGGTACTATAGCTCAGGCCACACGGGTGTAAGTGAAGATGATGCCTTCTGGAAAACTGAGTGAAGAGACTCAAAAAGCGTGCCCACTGGGATGTAAATTTCAATGTCAAAGACATGTGTGAAAAATCGGAACCAAAATGTTGCATGAAAAATGTGAATGGGGAAATATGAGCTTTCTCATTAATAGAGGATTTTGTATTTATCATTTTAACATAGTGTGCGCAGTCCAACTAGTGAATTAAGCATTGTAGGTAAACAGGTGATGCTTCTGTTCAGTCTCTGAAGTTTCTATGTCAAAGTTGATCAAAAAACTTGGAAGGGAACGTCTCATTTAGAAAATGGGATAGTCCTTTTATATTTGGACGTATGATTATATAAATCACCCGAGCTTCTATTTCTTCATTGAGAGCATTAGGAAGGTAATACAAAGCATATAATGAGTATTAAAAGAATTCAAATGTGAAAATATCAAGCATTTGCCTGAAATACTTGGTAGACACCTTCACTAAAATCATGACATGTGATTTGACAGTCTTTTCCTCTTACTATAAGAGCAGCACCACAGAAATTGTCATTAAGAGTTAATGTTAAATTCATTGAGTTTAGCAACACATGGATAGTGCTTTCCTTCTGATAGTGCAAATCTCTCACCATCATAATATGTGGTTCCTTCAATTACCCTAGGAGCATTTATAATGTAAACAGTGACAGAGCCGATCTTTTAAACAGAAGACATTCTAAAAAATATATACATATAGCCAAATGTATTGAAATGCCTCTGAAAGTAAAATATTTAGCACTTAATTGCAGATGGTTAATGTTAATATCCCATTCGTTATTATTACTACCACATGCCTGAATAAATCCTACCATAAGCATTAAGCAAGTAGGTAAACAAAGAAATAACACTTTATGTGATGAATGCCAATATAAAGCACATTTAAACTGTTCTGTCGAGAGACAAGCCTGGAAATGCTAACTGTGTTCCTTTGCTTTTCTGCAATCATCTGAATACATAAATTCAAATTGCAACTTTTAAAACTTCAAATCGAGGCTTTTGAAATTTCAGAAAACACATGTGTTTGGAAAAGCAGATTATAACAAGGTCCCAGTGGGATTTTGGCACCATCTTTTTTTGTGTTTCAAAGTATAAAAAACAAATCTAGACCAGAAATGACTACCAAATGTTTCAGTATTTTAAAAGATGCTGTACTTTTTAAAAAGATTAAATCATTGGAAAAAAGTTTTCCATAAACATCACGTAAAAAGAAAGATATGGTAAAAAACTCAACCAAAGCTTTTACTGTTTACATGATGATTTATTCTAGCTGGGAGTTCTTAAGAGTTTTCTAAATTAGTATATGTATGGTTAATATCCATAAAATCATATGCAAGTTGCTACCTTTTAAAATGATGGTGAAGGTTAATTATAAAATATACTTAATAATTTATAATGCATGTATGAGTCCTGGATACTCTCGGTGTCCAAATCCACTGTAAACAGAGAATATTTAGCAGAATTATATTTGAGGGACAGAAATTCTTCACAAATTAATTTCTTGATTTAGTGCAATTTGAATCAAAATCATTAATGAGAATTATTACATAATTTCATCAAATGATACACACTTTACGTAAGTTAGAATAGCTAAAGAGGGAGAGGGGGTAAACCTACCAGAAATTAAATCAATTTTAAAAGTACAATGATTGAGGAGTGTATTACTGTCACAGAAGTCTACAGTAGGTCAACAAACAGAGCCTTAGTAATATAAGAATTTAAAATATGATGAATAAATCACCACAAATCAATAGAGAAAAGATTGTGCTGGGGAAAAATATCAATTTCTGAAAAACCCTTCAAGGTCAGAAACTTAGCTCTAGAGAAATGTAAGATGGATTCAATATTTAGGTCATTTTTTAATTAAAGTGTAAGGATCTAGAATACATGTGAATAGCTCAACTAGGGTGGTATGGCCACAATTGGAAGAATAATAGCAATGAAGGAAATAATAAAGACGCTGTTAAATTTTGTGTTTAGAAATAAAAGAAAACTAGAAGGCAAAAAAAGGGAAGCTGTAAAAAATATTATCAATAAATATATTTTTAGGGGGGCGGTACCTGTGGCTTAAGGAGTAGGGCGCCGACCCCATATACCAGAGATGGCGGGTTCAAACCCGGCCCAGGCCAAAACTGCAAAAGAAAAATAATAATAATAATAATAATCAATAAATAAATATATTTTTAGGGTAATGTGAAAAAAGCTCTTACAAATAAAACACCGAGGAAAATTGAGCAAAAGACATATCCAACAGACTATTGACAGTAGAAACATAAATAACAAACATGCACACACATAATTTCTGCTTTCCTATTAAGAGAACTTAAAATATGTATAGCGATGTTTCTTTCCCCTGTCCTATCAAGTTTATATACCATAATAATCAATAGTGGTAAAAGTGAGACAAGCATTTTCTAATTGTTTGTGGTAGTTTATGAGTGTTCTGAGTCCCAGCATTGCAAAACAATTCAGCAACGTGTATGTAAATCCATGAGATTCTTATTGTTAACTTTTTCTTATTCTAAGGAATTTAGCAGCAAAATGTGAACCAAAACACATAAACAAATGTGCTTGTTGTAGGGTTATTTATTATTGTGGAAGATTGGAGGCAAAATGCATAATAACACTAGAATGGTGAAATAGAAGGTATTCATATTTAACTTATTACTCAGATCTTAAAAATCAATTTTTCTTTCTTTCTTTCTTTCTTTTTTTTTTTTTTTTTTTTGCAGTTTTTGGCCGGGGCTGGGTTTGAACCCGCCACCTCTGGCTTATGGGGCTGGCGCCCTACTCCTTTGAGCCACAGGCACCACCCCAGGAGATACTCCACAGTAGAAAATCAAATGAATAGGCAGAGAATGTTTATAGAATTTGATCCCCATTAAATATCTAACTCTCAATTATAATAAGTACATCTTCTCTCTTTTTCCCCTTGATAGGAGAAAATACACAAGTAAATAATTCGAGATGTAATTGAAGGGGGGGGACTTAATTTTGGAACTTTCCTCTCTGCTATGGCTTATGAATCTTTTTGGTTTGATATCACTTTTTTTTTCTCTTCGAGTTTCGTTTGGTTTGGGGTTTTAGGGTTTTACCTCTTTAACACCGTCTCTAGATGAAATTTGAAATTTTTTAAAAGCCTTACCAATCTGTCTAGGTTTTATAAATGTAATCACATTTTAGCAAGCTTTTACGTACCTGAAAGTGTTTGGAACATTGCACAGGATTACTTGGAGTCAAATACTAATGGAGACAAAGATTTGCAAAGATACTAAAAAAGAGGTAGAAAAAGATGTAGACTCTTAAAATATGTATTGAAAGAATTAAGTCAGCTTAGCACTTTTAAACAAATAAAGGACGTCTACAGTAGAAATTTTTCTCTTCCACAATAGCTTCTGAGACCAGAAACTGAGGGGAAATGCTCCCATCCCACATTCAGAAACAAGCTGCCGGCAATTGAGACCAGTGACTTTTTCACAGGGTTTACAGAGAAGCAACAGTGCTATTGTATTACCTTTCCTAATAGCGATTTCCAACCTCCTCTGTGTTCCATGTCCCAGTCAACTTTCAGGGGACTCAGATGGCAGGGGCTCATAAGCACTCCTCTTCCTTCTCTCCTTTCCTCTCTCTAAAATCAAAGATAAGAGGCTTGAAAAGAATCACTGAATAAAAAGTTGGTAGGCTACAAGAAGGCAAAAGCATCCCTCATTCCACTGAATGTTGGTCAGCTACAGAACTCCTTCAAAGATCTGCATATCTTTTGGAAGGGCGAGAAAAGTACCCCAGACATTCCTTTGGCTTTCTCTGTCCAAGCACTCAGAGTGGAGGAGGAGCAGAAGCCACAGTGTTATACACATAAGAAATCAACAAAGGCTATGAAATGGACTTACTCTTTTTCTTTTCAATTTAAATAAGGGAGAATTATCAATGATTAAATTTATTAAAAAGAAGAAAGGATAGACTCAGAAGATGCCAAATATGAAATGTCAATTATTAGCTCAAGAGTGTTTACCATGTTTTATCCACCAACTCCTTGTTAATGACTGGTGTCCTTGTTTCGAGTTTCTGCTCTTCTCTGAGCTCCAGACCTCTTAATTTCTTAATTTTCCCCTAAATAATTTTCCCCCTAAATATACTAGATAACACAATTTACTCTAAGCTGGAGTAAACTCCATCCTGGCCAGATAACGTGGAAATACTCTTAGATGCGATATAATATGTGGGACAGATTAAGAACACAAAGTCTCTGGATCCAGAAGGCCCAGGATTAAACAATGGATTGACTACTTATTAGCTGTATGACTTGGGGAAGATATTAAGCCTCATTTTTTTCATCTGTAAATGATGAGATAATAGGACCCTTCTCATAGAAGTGTTGTGAAGATTTGGTATTTGGCTCAGTTGTTGCTGTGTAGTTAAGTATTCAATAATCGTTAGCTACTAATACCAATCTCTCTCCTTTTAACAAGCCCTATGAGTCTCTTCATCTATTTTAAAACTTTTCCTCTCACCTCCTTTCCTCTCTGCTATAGCTGCATGCTTTGAACTTCATTACTTTATTGCCTGACCTATGATGACAGTCTTTTTTTTGCAGTTTTTAGTCAGTGCTGGGTTTGAACCCACCACCTCCAGTATATGGGGCCAGCGCCCTACTCCTTTGAGCCCTAGGCACCGTCCTATGATGACAGTCTTGTAAATGATTTCTGTCTCTCATCTTACTCATGGCCCTTACCCACCATCATCCTGCATAGAGTAGCCACAGTGAGCTTCTGATGAAACCAATCTTTTCCTACTAAAAGCCCTTAAATAGTTCATCACCCATACATTAAAACAGATAAGAAAGGGTCTAGGTGCTTTTTGAACTGGTCTCCAGCTACCTCAGCAGCTTCATCTCCTGACCCTTCCTCAATAAATCTCAACTACTTCACTAACCAGTAATACCAACCATACTAGTCATTTATTTTTTTATTTTTTTATTTTTTTTGCAATTTTTGACCGGGGCTGGGTTTGAACCCACCACCTCTGGCATATGGGGCCAGCGCCCTATTCCTTTGAGCCAGAGGTGCCGCCCCATACTCGTCTTTACATGCACAAAAGAGGTCAAAATATTTTTTATTGGCAAAAACTCATATAATCAATAGTTCCAATGGAAATTGATGTGAATATTTTATTGATTTTATCAATCGAAGATAAATTCAAGCATCAGGCAAGTAATGTCACAATAATATCCATTTATAATTATACACGAAGAAAACAGTTATCTTTTATTACATTAAGACAGGTTTTCTAAAAAATCCTGGCACAGTCAGCAACTTGGTAGCAGCCACAAGACCCCTAGGACCAGTGACCTGAGTCCTATGTCACTGGTAGGAGGCTGTACAAATTAACTAAATTTCATCCATTCTAAGCTGCACGTTTTATCACATTGCAATCATTGAAATAAAAATGAGCTTTACAATCCCTGCTGGCCAGACCACACGTGGCTTAGAAGAAAATCATGGAGACAGTAGTGGACCCTGCTTAAGAAATGCTATTGATGACACACGGGGTGATACTGTGCGGAAAAAGGTGGACTTGAACTCGGAAGGGGCAAATGATAAAAGATAGTCAGACTCTAAATGGGAGAATGTTTTAGAAATTACCTCAACCAATTATTTTCACTTATATTTTACTTTTTATGCACCTCAAAGGGGAATATATTACAATAATAATAATAAATGTAAAAGAACACATTTTATAGGAGAATAAAACTTGAAAGTGGTAAGTGTCATTGCTTAATGGGCAGCATTCTCCACCCCACCACCTTCCACCCTCCACCTTCCACCTCACTGGTACTTAAAGTGATGATAGTCTATGGCCTGGAACTGCAAGTGTCTTTAATTTGATGCATAGTATAGTGCACTTCGGTGGGTACATAAGGCCAGATACTTCTAGGACATAAATGCATGCAAGATTAAACAGAACGATGTGAGAATTCATTCATTCATGCAGCAATTACTATTGAGCATCTATTCTGTGCCAGGTATTATCTGTTTCAGGAGCATGGACTTCGGTAGTACATAAAACATACAAAAAAGCTTTGCTCTCAGGAAGCTTAATTTCATGTGTGTGAGATAGACAACATACCTACTAAACAACCAAATCATAGAGTATGTTAATTTTAAGAACTAAAGAGAAAGATAAAATAGGGAGAAAGAATAGGAATTTGGGGAACAGTACAATTTCAAGTTGAGTCTTCCAGGAAGACCTGCAGTAGGTGGCAGAGCCAGCCGTGTTTGACCTTTGAGGGAAGGGGTTTCTAGGCAGAGAGAAGAGCAAGTGCCAAGTCTCCGAAACAGGGACGCATCTAGTGCACTCGAGGAAAACAGCAAGGAGGCCAGAGGATCTCAAGAAGGATTAAAGAAAGGAAAAGTAGGTGGAAATGTTGTCAAGACGTCAGGAGAGAAGGAATCAGCAGATCTTATATTTCCGTATTATTCAATATAAAAACTGAGTGAGTCTCATGTGTAATTTAATTTTTTTCTAGTTGCCACATCAAAAAATAGAGAATAGATGTGATTAATTTCAATATATTTTATTTAACCCAATGTATTAAAAATATTATCATTACAACCAGATGTGATATATAAAGTATTAATGAGATATATTATACACAGTACCCATAAAGTTCATGTGCAATTTAAAATAGGGTATAGTTTAAAATTGCACACAAACTTTATGGCCACCCTGTACTGATTTACAAAAATTGATTTTATTTTTTACAAAAATTGATTTTATTTTTTAGAGCAGAAGGTACAGGGATCATTCTTTTTCATGGACTAAGTCTTTGAAGTCTGCTATGTATTTTTACAGTTAGAGCTTATCTCAATTAGTACTAGCCGTATTTTATGTGCTCACATGTGATAGTGTCTACCATATTAAGTAGCACAGATCTGGACCTTCATAGAATAATATAATGCTTTGGCTTTTGCTATGAGTGCATTAGAAAGTGATAGAAGAATGTTCTGAGTGCAGGGAAACATGATCTAACTTGGTGTTTTTCACAGGATACCTCTGGCTCTTGTTTTAAGAATCAAGTGGGAGCTTACAGTATATGGCACACTTCTTAGGGACAGGACACAACTATAAGAGGGACTTTACCGAACAAATGCAAACAGTGTAACCTAATTCTTTGTATCCTCAATAAACCTGAAACAATAAAAAAAAGTTAAAAACTATATTTATGCTAAAACAAAAAAATAGAGAGGGGAGAACATCACATTGCATGTCCTAAAAGAGACTTTGAACAAGCTCTTATTAAATAACAAAATTCTATGTAGACAAGCCTTAGTTTAGTAAAGATTCTGGCCTGGAAAATAAATATAATTGTAGTTCTCTTAAAGCTCTGTCTTTGAACAGGCTGTCTTATATCTGCAACATGGCAGTTTCTCATGCTTCAAGCATCAGATAGACCATTATCTCCTCTGGAATGTCTCCCAAGCCCTTCCTGAGAAATAAATTATCTTCCTATAATACTCGGTCATAATGCTTAGTGTATATGCTTGTTTTTTCTCATGGACTGTTAGATCCTCAAGGCAGGGTACACAATATATCCATCCTAATGCCCAGTAGACTGGAAGATAGTAAGTTCTCAATAAATATTTGTTAATTGGAAGTCAAAAAACATTCTTGGCTAAACATTTAAAAAATGGAAATCTCCCAAATGTCCATCAACAGTGATATATTTACACAATTAAATAACATACAACCAATCTAAAACTATATGCAAAATGGATTATTATAGGCAGAATTTTGAGTGAATGAAGCAAGATGCAAGTGTGTGTACCATATGATTCCATTTGCATTAAGCTCTGTGAGGGAAAACAATAAAAATTGATAGGACACTGGTTACGCTTGGAGGCAGTAATTGCCAGGGGACAAGAGGGGGATTATGGTATTCTGGTAATATTCTATTTCTTTCTCTGATTATGCATCATGTCCAATTTTTAAAACTTCATTAAGCAATACAGTTATATATTCATTGTCCTATATGTATTATGCGCTAATTAAAAGCTTACATGAAAAAGGTATATAGATCCTAAAAGAAAGCAAAACAAAAAATTTAAATTATTTTAAGTGGAAACAATTTTGTTCAGCTGTCTTACAATACAATATATAAGAATAAATTTAGGGCTAATTTACATACGTTATGTGCATTTTTATAATTAAAAAACTTCCACTAGTACAACATATGTCAAGCATTTGATTTAAATCAATTTTTCTCTTTCCTGAAAAAAGACTGTGAGTCATAATTTGGAAAACACTTTAATATGTAATAATCCTGTGTTTTTATTTTAAACCCAGCTAAAGCCTCATAGAGCAGAAATGTCCAGCTAAACTCTTGTCCAAATTCCCAACCCACAGAACTGTGAGCAAATAAAACAGTTGCTACCTTTAAAAACAATCCTTTTTATACTTTTGTTGAATAATTTTCCATAAATATGCTTTAATTACACATTTTTAAACATGCAATTTCATGTTATATGCTTATTTTAGCACAGTGGTTCTTAGCCAGGGAGAATTTTGACCCCCTCCTGGGATATCCTGGCAATGCCTGGAGACATTTTTGGTCATCACAGTCGGGAAGTGAGGAGTTGCTATTGGCATCTAGTACGTACAGGCCAAGATGCTGCTCAACATCATGTCCTGCACAGAACAACCCCTCCCAACAGAGAATTAGCCCACCTTCAATGTCAGTAGTGCTGAATTTTTAAATCAGATTTTTTTTCTTGACCAGTTATAAGCTATCTTTTAGTGATTTTTGAAATACTGAAATTGTTTTGTTCAATGCGAATGAATTTTCTTAAAATAAATTATGTATCATTAACATCTTCTACTTCATCTATTTTTTAAGTGTTTGCCATGTTTTTTTTTTTTTTCCAGTTTCCTTTAGAAAAAGTTTGAGAAGTATGTTGTTTATAACAGTTTAATTCTTCTTTCTCCAGGCTAGAAGAACAAAAGAATATCTTGTCAGAATTTCAAAGAGATTTAAAGGAATTTGTTTTATGGTTGGAAGAAGTGGATAACATTACCAATATTCCACTTGAACCTGGAAATGAGCAGCAGCTAAAAGAAAAGCTTGAACAAGTCAAGGTACTTTTATTTTCTAAAATTCCCTAGGGCCTACTTGTATAAAGAATATATGAGTATACTTTTTAAGTTTAATAATTGATTGCCTGCCCATTAGTCTATTTATGGTTCCTTACTAATGTGTTTTTCTCACAATTTTATTTTGTCTGAATCCAATGGCTCCCAACAAGTTTACTTATGGATAGATGTGTGTATGTATGTTTGTATTATATATGTATTGCATCTATAAATATATACATATGTATGTATACATATAGATTTGATAAATGCATCTAAATATAGAAATGCATGGCAGCTATATTCTAAACTAATTTAGAAATCAATTTTAGACTTATTTGAGAAGTCTGTGACTTCAAATAATTTCAAAAAATGAAGAACAAAGTGTAAAATTATAAAATCTAAATGGAATTTTTTTATTCAGTCTGTCTTAGGCTATATCCTGGGGATTTGGAAAGAATCTGTTATAAAAATTCCATTGCTTCGGAAAAATCCTAAATGTCAAATCAATCCCACTACTTCAGCCTCTAAATAAAAACCTTACAGTTGCCTGAAGAAATGTTTTGTTTTGTCTTGTTTTATCTGGGGGCAGAGGGCATGGTATTGGTTCACATTCTATACTGGTTGAATAGACAGCTTATTTAAGTGGCTTTCCATGTCTTTGTACCGTGATGCCTGCTTAACTGATTGCCTCACCTGGCTGATTGACATGCTCTCATTGTACAGTTGGATGAACTTTCGTGATTTTAGTTTTAGGAAATCAACTGTTTTGGATCCGTCTTATTTTAATCATTGAAGCATAAGTGAG
The DNA here is from genome assembly GCA_963574655.1 of Perodicticus potto. Classification (NCBI taxonomy): domain Eukaryota; kingdom Metazoa; phylum Chordata; class Mammalia; order Primates; family Lorisidae; genus Perodicticus; species Perodicticus potto. The sequence goes on along the minus strand of CAUYRH010016557.1, from coordinate 9,374 downwards.
AGGGGAAGGGAAATTAATATTTAATCATCCCTTATTATGTGCTAAGTATTAGATGCATTTATATCTGTTATTTTATTTAATCTTCATATCAAACATTAAAGTGGCTGCTGTTGTGCTCATTTTACAAGGTCACCTAATCAAAGGGAAACAGAATTGCTCCTTTATCAATGATTCAGTTGGTTTTCACATGTAAATTAGGGTCCAATGTCAACCATTTATTTCTATGAAATAAGATAATTACACTTGAACAAAAAATAGAGTATTTAAATTACAATATGGATTAATTCAGCAAGCAAATAGGCAGCACTTGGTATATGTTAGATGTTGCACTAGGTATTTGAGATTCAAAATATAAAAAGTTTGAGTACCATTTGAGGATGGCTAGACCCTGGAAAAATGGGCTAAGTCTGTTCTATGAAACTGATCTTTGCTAAATATATTTAGTGTCACATATAGCAGTATAAATGATGTCCCATGTAAGAGACATATTTAGTTGCATTTACTTATTAATAAATATTCATTGATTTTTTTCCTGCTTATACAATCTAAGGGCATATATATTTAGGATTGGTATGTCTTCTAATTGAAATGATCCATTTACCATTATATAATGACTAAATCTACTCACTTTTGGTTTACAATGCAATATTTTTTCCATACCTTCACCTTGACTCTGACTAAGTCCTTGTGGGTTAAGTATGTTTGTTTGAGATAGCAGATACTTGGGTTATATTTTTCCATCTATTCAGACAGCCTATATCTTTTGAGTGGGCCATTCAAACGCTTTACACTGAGTGCTAGAATTGATATATGGGATGCTGTTCTGTCCATCCTTTTGGGTAACATCTTATTGCTTTGTTGTACCTCTTGTGCTATTGTTTTATATGAACTGTCATCTTTAGCTTTTGGGTAATTTTACACTGGTGGGTATATAACGTGTTGATCCATGTATAATGCAGTTCTAAGTATTTCCTACAGGACAGGTCTGGTGGTGACAAATTCTCTGTGTTTGCTTGTTTGAAAAAGTCTTTATCTCCTTCATATATAAAACTCAGTTTTGCAGGATACAGAATTCTAGGCTGGCGGCTGTTCTATTTAAGAAGACTAAAGGTGGGGCCCTTATGCCTTCTGGTTTGTAAGGACTTTTCTAAAAAGTCTGCAGTTAGTCTAATGGCTTTTCCTTTGTAAATTACTTTGTTTTTTTTTCTCCTCATGGCTTGCAGGAGTTCCTCCTGCATGTTGTCTTTGACCAATCTGATGACTGTATGTCTTGATGATTCCCTCTGTGCAATGAATCTCCCAGGTGATTGTTGAGCTTCTTTTATCTGGGTATCTAAATCTCTAGCAGGAGCAACAAGGTTTTCCTCAATTATTCCCTCAGATAGAATTTCCAGATCTTTTGCTTTATTTCCTTCACCCTCAGTAGTGCCTGTGATTCTTATTTTTGCCTATTTTACATAATCCCATATTTCTGATAGACTTTGTTAATTCCCCTTGATTCTTTGTTCTTTATTTTTGACTGACTAGGTAAATTTAAAAAGTTATCTTCAAAACTCTAAAATTCTTTCTTCTTTCTGATCTAATCTATTCTTAAAGCTTCCCACTGCTTTTTGTATTTCCTTAAATGAAATTTTGATTTCCAGGAGTTTTACTTGTTTTCTAAAAAAAAAATGTCTGTCTCTTTTTTTTTGAGACAGAGTCTCACTTTGTTGCCCTTGGTAGAGTGCTGTGGCATCACAGCTCACAGCAACCTCAAACTCTTGGGCTTAAGCAATTCTCTTACCTCAGCCTCCCAAGCAGCTGTGGACTACACCACAATGCCTGGCTATTTTTTTGTAGATGAGGTCTTGCTCTGGCTCAGACTGGTCTAGAACTCATGAGCTCAGGCAATCCACCTGCCTTGGCCTCTCAGAATGACTGGATTACAGGTGTGAGTCACCACGCCGACAAAAAATATGCCTATCTTTTTAGTAAATTTTTTATTCATTTCCTGAATTGTTTTTCTCCTTTCTTTAAGTTGATTTTCCATTTTCTCTTGGATTGCATTGAGCTTCCTTATAATCCATATTTAGAATTCTTTATCTGTCATTTCAACATTTTCATTTTGGTTGGGATCATTGCTAGACAGCTGGTATGCTCTTTCTATTCTCATTTTTCATACTTCCAGAATTCTTGCATGGATTCCTTGTCATCTGGAACAGCTGTTGCTTTTCATTTTTGGATTGTCCTTTGTTTAGATGGGGTTCCCCCACCTCACTCTTAGGGGTGTCTGTAGCATATGTTGGGTAAAAACTTTTGGCTTTGCTCATGGGTACTTTGATGGGGGTCTAGGTTCTGGATGGATGTTTTGGTTATAGATATCCTTATGTGGTGTTTTTCTCAGTTGCTTATTTGTAGGCTATAGTAGTGGTATACCATGAATGTGGGAAGATTCCCTCTCTCTTGTTGATGAAGGAAGATGGAAGTGTTTAAAGTTCTTCTACTTTCCACAGTCCTGTGGTCTTTTTAACCGTGTGAATTATATTGGGATGCCCAGTTTAATCTCTAAGATAGTATCCAATCCTTGCGGATAAGAATGAGCAACACCGTGTATGATTAAGTCACTAAATGCTATAATAGGGTGTATAAGTTTCTTCCCTGCCACAAGGTGGTGCTTGCAAGAAAAAGCCAGCTGCTGTGTTGTTTTATGGGACCTGTAACCAGCTCTAGCCTCTTAGGAGAAATGCTCAAATACCCTCAGTGGTGGGTGGAGCTCCCAGGGGACTCCTTATTCTCCATCACAGCAGAGGTGGGTGGAGGAGTGAGACTGGGTGGGACTGGGTCTGGAGAGCCTGTATACTGGCCCCACAAAGCCAGACAAAAGAACTGAATCAGCAGGAGTGAAGGGTTAGCTCTTGGGCCCCTTGGAAAAGCCCCCAAGGAGGGGCTAAAATGGCCCCATCAAGCCAGAAAATCTGCTTATGGGAGAGGGGCTGTCTGGGATTCACAGTTTGGCAATCAATAGTGAGTTTCACTCTTCTTCCTCTTCCCCTGCCCTCAGGTCTCTTTCTGTCATCTGGCCACAGGCAGGAACTCAAATTAGCTAAATTCACTAGCAGGAGCACTGTGGGCTGGGAGTTTCCCTGCCCAGGATTGCACCCCAGGCTAAGAGTGCAGCTTTCCTATGGGGGAGGCGTGCTTTGTAAATAAGCTGTGTCTCTGACCCACACTGCTCTCTCCTTTCAAGTCTGTCAGGCTCCCTGACCTCCCCGAATTAATTCAGAAATCTTCCCTTCATATCCCTGAGCAATAGGATTAAATCCTGGACTATGGCATCCAGCCTGCAGGCCTATCCCCTGAACCCCTAAGTTTAATCCCTGACCATTCTGGGAGAAGTGTGCTTGTCCCAAGATGCCTATGAAGTGCTCAAGCAGGTTTGATGTCCCTTTGCTTTGGGATATGTCCTGCTTTGCCAGAGCAGCCAGGCTAACAGTACCAGTGAGGGCTGGCAAGCAGGGAGTTCACAGTCTAAGCACTCCTTGGTTCCACTGCAGATCTCTAGGTGGAAAGGCCTAAGTCCCGCTCTCTATTGGATCCTGAATATAGTAGACTTACCATCGACAGTGGGCTGGGAGGCGGCAGGGCCCCCACAGCCTTGGGAACATTCAGGAAAGAACCCCCAACTGTTACTGCTTTCCCCAATCAACCATATTCCTTTCTTCATGCGCCCTCTGCCAAAAGTCACATAGGTCTTTCTTTGTTAGTTAACTATGCAGAGATCCTTTCCATCTTTCCCCTTTTACTCCTTGTCATATGTTAACAAAGTTGAGTAGAAACCATTAAGTCACATAGTTCTTCCTTTGTTTAGTTAACTATGCAGAGATCCTCGTGATCTTTCCCTTCTTACTTCTTGTCATATGTTAACAAAGTTGAGTAGAAACCATTAACAAGATGATTTGTCTGTATTAAAGTCATTTACATTTTCCAATTGTACTGTAAGACCAAGGATATGTCTTTTGTCTATGCTACTTCCCCATAGAGAACCCTGTTGAGATACTATAAAATAAAGCTGATTTTGTGCTTTGGTGCTGGCTACAGCCATTAGCTCAGTCAGACCTTCCAATCCCATCTTTTGTCTCTGTCTTCTCTTTGTGGTGTATTTTTCTCAATCCCCACCAATCCCGCTCTGGCTCACTCCCCTTCTCTGCGCTGGTTCGTGACAACTTACCAACAGAGGCAAAGCAGCTGCTTCTGAGTGTCTTGACTTGATTGCCCCTAGAGGCACCAGTACCTCTTGGCAGAAGTGAGCAGGGAAGGGGAGGAAAAGAGTCTGAATGGAGGCAAGCTGGTAATCCAGTTTTGTCTGAAGCTCACTGGAATGTCCAAGCTCTGGGATCACACAGATCCCCCAGGACTCACAGGCCCCTGTGGCCACCACAGTCTGTGTCAGAGTTGGGGAATGTTTGTGTGAGAACAAGTGACATGAAACTGAAGGGATGAAGCTCCCTGGAGAGGACAAAGGCACAGAGTGGGGAGAGAAGCAATATGGTGGGTTTGGGTTTGTGGTGATGGGGCGAGGCTAGTGGATTGGTGATTTGTCCTCAAGAAGTACCCATTTCTCAAACCCCTTTTGGGTTTGTGAGGTTAGAAAAGCTCTCCAGCATCCAGGAGCCTGCTAACTTCCAGAGGTATGACGATAGGAGAAATAAAATCCCCACTTACCTGTTTCACTGGGCTTCATGCATCTCAGGGTTTAATTCTCTGCCAATATCTTGCTATTTCTTGATCTGCTCCACAACTTCTTCCTCTGGAATCTCTGGTATGTTCTGATGATTTCCACTCATAATTACACCTTAAATATATATTTTTTTCATCTAAATGTTTTCCTTCTTTTGAAGATGATCTGGGGACAACATCTCTAATCAGCCATCTTCCCATGGCTCCTCTCCTTAGATAATGTAGAGCAGGACTACCTTGGACTTCTATTATGGTAGAGATGTTCTGCATTAACCATCTTATAGCCACTAGCCATTCGTGCCTTAATACTTAGGAGGTGGTAGTGTGGTAGTATATTTTAGGAACTAAAACTTTATTTTATTGAATTTTACTGAATTGAAAATGAAAGAGTTTCATGTAGCTAGTGGTTGCAGTGCAGGATATGGCAACATTAGATGACATAAAATAAATGAAACACAACATCATGCTTGTCTTGAAAGTATTGAGAAAGGGCATACATAATGTGATGCTGAATGAATAAGAGAAGTTCAGGTGTATGAAGGAGTCAAAGATAGGAGTTTAGAAAGAAACTGCCTAAATTTGAGCCACAGCTCCGTTGCTTGCTAGTTTTATGTCTGTAGAGCTGTTATTTAACTTCTCTGTCTCAGTTTTCTTTCTATATAACAATAATTTAAGATAATAGGATCTACCATTTATAGTAATAATTATTATAATATGAACATAAACTGAGGTAGTGTATGCGAAGAGATTAACCAAGTACCTGGCACTGTGTACATTCAGAATAAAGACTCTCAATATTAGATATCTCTTAAGATGATATGTGATGTCTTACTGAGTGATCTGCTTATGGTATACCTGAGAGGATGATGAAATTACTCAGATTGTTCTATTTGTAATAGAGAGATGTTTTCAGACTCTAACTTTGTTTGAGGTGTCGTGCTGCCATCTAATATTTTTCTCTTACAGAAATCTCTAAGGAATAGATAATCTGGCTCTTTTTAGGAAAGTTTATCTACTGAGCAGGGAGTGTTTCAGTCCTTTAGCTCTGTGCTCTGCAGAAAACTGTTGGTATTTGAGGTACTACTGGGCCTTCGGTCAAGTCGCTTCATTTTGATAGATTAATCAATAGAAACAAAGACGAGGTAGTTGGAAGTGTGCTGTAATTCATTTTAAACGTTGTTGCATTTGTCTATTTCAGTTACTGGAGGAAGAATTGCCCCTGCGCCAGGGAATTCTGAAGCAATTAAATGAAACTGGAGGAATAGCACTTGTAAGTGCTCCCCTAAGCCCAGAAGAGCAGGACAAACTAGAAAATAAACTCAAGCAGACAAATCTCCAGTGGATAAAGGTGAGACATTAACCATCTCTTCTGTCGCATGGGTTAAATGTTGGCAAGTGTTTGTTTTATTTCCCAGGTGCTGTATTGGTGAGGGAGGAGGCTGATATGTGGATTGTCGTTTTATTTACTTAACCTGATCATTTGATGTAGCTGTATATTTTGTTGTGAATGGAAACAATGCTGATGGTAGATGACTTTATCTTGCTGACCTAATGCCAGAAAATAGACCACTATTTTGTTGCATAAATTATTCTAAAGAATGAGACTAAAAAACGATGAAGTAATTAATTTAGTATCCAGATATATATCGAAAGTATTTAAGCCAAATATAGATGGCATAGTTCTAGTTCAACAAGTGTCATACATCAAAATTACTTATTTGAAGCTGTAGTATATACTTAATAGTGAATGTATACTATCCCTCAAAAAGGTACTTCATTTATTTATTTATTTACCATCTCTCTTATTCACTTCACTTGTGAGACTTCCTCTTTCTACCTTGGATACTTTCTAAAACTAATATTAAAAATGTTATCAAATGAATGTATACTTATACATTAAAAACAAGTGGTCCATATGAATTTATGATGAAAAGCAACATTAATTGATCCAACACCACTTACTGAAATATAGTAATTTCCCCACTATGCCACCATGGCATCTTTGTCATAGGTCAAGAGTACTTAGTGTATGAATCTGCTTATGGATTCTCCATCCTCTTCGATTTGATCATGACTGTCTTTCAACCCATACCACACTGGCTTAACTACAATCATTTTTGTAACAGATTTACTGAGATACAATTCACATGCCATTAGATTCAGCCATTTGAAGTACAAAATGCAATGGTTTGGGTACATTACATTTTTTAAATTTTGGTTGAATATATATAACATAAGATTTCTCATTTTAACCATTTGTAATTGTTCAATGGCATTGATTTCAACCATCACCACTATCTACCTCCAAAATTTTTCATCACTCCACACAGAACTTATTAACCATTAAGCAATGACTCCCTGTCCTCCCTCTTCACAGTCTTTGGTACCCTCGAATCTACTTTCTATTTCTATAAATTTGCCTACTCTAGATATTTATTATAAGTGGAATAAGACAATGTTTGTCCCTTTGTCTTTGGTTATTTCACTCAGCATAGTGTTTTCAGGGTTCATCCTTGTTATAGAATGTGTCAGAACTTTGGCCCTTTTATGACTAAGTGATACTACATTGTATGTACATACATGTATATGATCATTTTATTTAAAAATTTGGGATAAGGTAGTGTAATACCTCCAACTTTGATCTTCCCACTTAAGATTACCTTGGCTATTTTTACTGCTTTGAATAAATATTAAAACCATGATGTCAACATTTACAGGAAGAGTGGCAGGATGTTGATTGAAAATGTGTTGAATTTGTACATCACCTAACATCTTTACTATACTGAGTCATCTAATCTGTGAATATAGTGTATCCCTCAATTTATTTAGGTCTAAATGAATTTTTAGTAATATTTTACAGTTTTCAGTACAGAGATCCTATATAGGTTTTATTAGACTTAATCCTGGATATTTGATGTTTTGATCCTATTATAAATGGGATTCATTTAATTTTTGTCTCTTTATTTAAGCTTTATAAAAATACATTGATTTTTGCATTGTATTGATGCAATGTATGATATTGAGCACATATCCAGGGACCTATGTAAATTCACTATTTAACACCAATAGTTTGTAGAATCTTTGGAGTCTTTTAATGCATAATGCATATTTGTATCATCAAATAGAGGAAGTTTCTCTCTTTTCAATCCTCATGATTTTCATTTATTTATTTATTTATTTGCCTCATTGCACAGGCTAGAACCTTCAAAGCAGTGTCAAATAGAGGTGATGATAATTAGAAGCCTTGTCTCATTCCATGTCTCTAGTGGAAAACTCGGTATTTCCCATGAGACATGACGTTGTTTGTAGGACTTTTTTGTCTTCTTAATCAGAATAAAAAATTTCCTTATTCCCACTGTCTTAAGTTTTTATTTTGAATAGCTATTAAACATAGTCAAGTGCATTCTCTGTATTTGTTAAAATGTTTATATGATTTTGCTCTTTTTCTGTGAATATGGCAAATTTTAGCCATTTAATGTGAATGTAATTAGTAATATTTTAATATACTAATATATTAACATATTAGTCATATTTTAGTATACATTTTTTAATATAAATCACTCTGGGATTCCAGAAATAAACCCTATTGGTCATGATGTATTATGCTACTTGTAGATTAATAGATTTAGTTTTCTAATATTTTGTTTAGGATTTTTATATCTTTGCTCATGACAGACATTGGTCTGTAGTGTTTTTCTCCTAATACATGCATATCCTTCTCTTATCCCCACCCAACATGGCATCCTTCATGCAAATATTCTCCAGATTCTGCCACAGGCAATTTCACTGTACCTAATAATGCTACTTCTCCCTTACTTCATTTGTCCCCATGTGTGCTTGTCCCATATATGCTTTTGATCTTTTGAAACCTCTCATCTACTTCTGACCAGTTTCACTACCTTACTGAGCATATTTAATACCTGTTAACTTCATGCCATCCAAAATCTAAAGAAAATTTTCATCTTTTTTTTTCACTGACATTGTTATTTTCACTGAAACATCTTATTTAATGTAACTCTTTTTGAAAAAAAAAATTTTTTTTAAAGAGAGAGTCTTACTCTGTCCCCCTGGTAGAGTGCTATGGTGTCATAGCTCCCAGCAACCTCAAACTCTTGAGCTTGAGCAATCCTCTTGCCTTAGTCTCCCAAGTAGCTGGGACTACAGACACCTGCCATAATGCCCAGCTATTTTTTTTTTAATTTTTATTAAATCATAATTGTGTATATTGGTGCAATCATGGGGCACAATGTGCTGAGTTCATATACAATCTGAAATATTTTCATTGAACTGTTTAACATAGCCTTCATTGCCTTTTAATCACTATATGAAGACATTTATATTCTACATTTAGTAATGTTCACTTGTACCCTTGTAAGATGCACCGTAAGTGTGATCCCACCAATCACCCTCCCTCCACCCATCCTCCCCTTTTCCCTTCCCTCCTTTGCCCCCCTCCCCATTTCTTGTGCTATAACTGGGTTTTAGCCTTTATGTGAGAGCTATAGATTAGCTTCATGGTAGGGCTGAGTACATTGGATACTTTTTCTTCCATTCTTGAGATACTTTGCTAAGAAGAATATGTTCCAGCTCCATCCATGTAAACACAAAAGAGGTAAAGTCTCCATCTTTCTTTAAGGCTGCATAGTATTCCATGGTAT
>CAUYRH010016556.1:0-20019 GCA_963574655.1 Perodicticus potto | reverse complement strand
TGTAAGCACGAAACAGGTAAAGTCTCCATCTTTCTTTAAGGATGCATAATATTCCATGGTGTACATGTACCAAAGTTTATTAATCCATTCGTGGGTCGATGGGCACTTGGGCTTCTTCCATGACTTAGCAATTATGAATTGAGCTTCAATAAACATTTTAGTACAGATGTCTTTGTTGTAGTGTGATTTTTGGTCTTTTGGGTATATACCTAGTAAGGGAATTGTAGGGTCGAATGGAAGGTCTATTTTTAGATCTTGAAGTACTCTCCAAACATCCTTCCAAAAGGAATGTATTAGTGTGCATTCCCACCAGCTGTATAGGAGTGTTCCCTTTTCTCCACATCCACGCCAACATCTCTGGTTTTGGGATTTTGTGATGTGGGCTAATCTTACTGGAGTTAGGTGATATCTCAGAGTAGTTTTGATTTGCATTTCTCTGATGATTAAGGATGGTGAGCATTTTTTCACGTATCTGTAGGCCATGTGCCTGTCTTCTTTAGAGAAGTTTTCTTTCAAGTCCTTTGCCCACCCTGAGATGGGATCACTAGTTCTTTTCTTGCTAATACGTTGGAGTTCTCTGTGTATTCTGGTTATCAAACCTTTGTCAAAGGCATAACTTGCAAATATTTTCTGAGGGAGTGGAAAGGTTCTAAATTGGGACCTAGATGAGGGTTGCACAGAGTGTATATATGTAAATACCCATAGCTAATACTAAAAATCACTACACACTCCCACATACACTCACTAACCCCTAGTCACATACACAAGGAAGATTACTTGGCATTTGAGCATCTAAATTTTCCTTTACATTCTGTCCGCACTCTCCTTGTGACTTTATTCTAGTCTTCATCTCTCTCCAGGCCTCAGTTTTCCCCCCAAAGGATTTACGAAACACTGATAAGACACACCTGTAAATAGGTATGTTGTGACAAATTCATAGTGCTTCTGCACATGGTAAATTTTCCAGGGAAGGAGAATATGATGCTAACTTTCTCAATTTAGTTTAAGCAAAACAATATTTGAAAAATTCACTAATAAACACATAGGAAAGCATATTTTTCCTTCCTTTCTTCCTTCTTTCCTTCCTTTTCCTTTTTCCTTTTTTCTTTTCTTTTCTTTTTCTTCTTTCTTTTTAAACAGTTTATATTTGTTAGTAAAGCATGTTTCTAACAATGGTCTGATATATGCTAAATCCTGAATAACAACTATTCCTTCTGGTGATTATTGTTCATCCACCAGGGAGATCAATGTGACTGCTCATCTTCATAAGATAGCTACACACAGTAAGACCTTGAGGTTGGAAAAACTATCCAGGGCACCAGAGCAATTACCCTGGATTTGGACATTGATTTACAAATGTGCTTGTTCCCATATGAACAATTCTGCTTTTTCTCAGTGGCAAGAGGCATATACTGAACTAAGAATGGCTCACTTTTTTTTCATGTTCTTGTATTCATCTTTAAACTAGACCCTACGTATCTTAGAACACAAAGGGCTTATCTACTATACCAAGGTCTGACAATTAAGTTTGAGAACTACTCATCCTACAAAAAGTGCTGCATTCTTCATTGCTGAATATCACTATGGTCACCTTCTAAATACTCCCATTGGGAAGATTTGCATTGAAGCCAGGGCCTAGTCCACCCTTCAAAGCAAGTGTGAATCTCTTTTTCAAGAATGGCCATTAGACCTGTCCTTATATTACCTTTGATGTCCTGAATGTCATCAAAATGGCTTCCTTTCAATATTTTCTTTATCTTCAGGTTAAAAAGGAGTCATTGGGGGACAGAGCTGAGTAGGGCGGGGGTTGTTCCAACATACTTATTTGTTAACTGGCTAAAAATTCCCTCATTGCCAGTGCATGCTAGCTGATGCATTGTCATGATACAAGAGGCACAAGTTGATGGACAAGATTTTCAGGTAAGGTTTTCCTAATTGTTTCTTTATCGATGTTAAATTGGTCTGTTATGTCACTCACAGTCATCTGACAATTTTGATGCACAATTACATGAATTTTTGCAATGTTTTCATCACTTCTGCTCATTACTGGCCACCACGATGTCTCTTTACACATAACAGTTTCTCTCTCCTCAGAAAACCATTTGATCCACGTGTACACTGCCATTTTCTTTATGGTTTATCCCCATTCACTTGGACTAACATGTCCCAGTTGTTACTTATACTCTTGCCAAATTTAACAAGAAATTTAATGTTTGTATGTTGCTCTAATTCAGGCTCTGACAAACTGTTAATGGCACACAAAAAACCCAACAACAATAATGAATGCCAGTCAGCAAGACACCACCACACATTCATAGTAACACATCTGTGAGACACTGATATACCAAGATTATGAATCTTCACTGAGTTATTGGAACAGTGCTGCCAATACAAGGAGATGGTGGCAAGTTCATGACCTTATTGTGAGACCCTTTCATATAATACAGTTATAAATTCTAGCAGGTCTTAAAATATGATTTTTTAAGCTTTTGGAATTACCATGTAATTTTATTCCTGGTTTGTATCTGCCCAACATAGTGTGTGAAATTGTTCATACCCTTGCACTCAATTATAATCCATGGAACAACCACACTGGCATCACATAATGCAAAATCTCAAGTCCCATCCAGACCTACTGAATGACAGTGCATTTCACCAAGGTTTCCAAGATGTATAGGTACATTAATGTTTGAAAAGCATTGCTCACACATGTCATGAGCATTGTACACTGACCTTGGCCTTGGAACTGAAGAAAGACTTGGGGAAGAGATGGATTGGGAGATGGGAGTTCAGCAAGCATGGGCCCTCCTTTCATCTGCTGTTGCAAACCCAGGCTCAGTCTCTAGCCAGGGTGCGCATTCCCAGATGGGCACAGACTGGATGCGCTTGGTATTCACCTTGGAGTGAATCAGGCAGAGAATCTCAACCAACCAGTTCATTCCTAGATTAAGAAGGAAACATCATGTTCACTCATTTCAATGTGATTCTAAAAACAAATTATGGTAAAATACACATAACGTAAAATATACCATTTTTAAGCATACAGTTTAGGAGTGTTAAGTGTATTCCTGTGAGGTTCCTTAAGTATGTTGGCATGAGGAATGAAGAGACTTGACACAGACTCTGTGGGAAGGGACTGCAGAGTTCTCTGGGAGTCCTTTTGAACAAACCTTGGGTCCATGTTTATTATCATAAAGCAGGAAAAAGTAGTTAAAAGTTTCTTATCAGATGTCAGCACTAAAGGAGGGGACACGGAAAATGTCAGATAGAATATCTCCAACTTGTTTTTTCAAAATCACAGACCTTGAGCAAGAACTTTGCCTCCAGAGTCAAAAGAGCTTTGGCATCTAGAGAATCTTTGCCAGGTAGAGAATCTTTGCCATAAACATTAGGCCTGGTACTCCCACATTTCACATTTACATTCTCTGTTGAGAGGTCAGTTTTCCTCCCTGCTGCACTCCCACAATTCACATGCCATTCTCCTGACTCTAGGTCTCTCAAGCAGAAAGGCAGTCTATGCTGAAGGTGAGGGAACCGTTTTCCTTACATTCCCATTGTTGCACAACCAATCTCCATAACTTTTTAACTTTATGAAACTAAAACTGTATACTAATTAAACAACCACTCCTCAACCTCCTCCTTCCTCCAGCCCTTGGCAACCACCTTTCTACTTGCTCTTCTGTGAACTTGACTACTCTAGACACCTTATGTAAGTAGAACCATACAGTGTGTGCATTTCTGTGACTGGCTCACTTAATTTAGTATAGTGTCCTCAAGGCTTATCCATGTTGTAGCATGTGTCAGCATTTTCTTCCTTTGTAAGGATGAATCAAATATCATTGCATCTATATGCCGCAGTTTGTTTATCCCTCATCTGTCAATGAGTGTTTGGGTTGCTCCCTCCTTTTGGTCATTTACTGATGTTTTTGAATAAGTTCCCATTCTTTTTGGCTTTTCAGGGCCCTATCACTTGCACTGCCTTTGGCCTCAGTCTGCCCCATTTGCATTCACTTACCCTCCAGTCCCACTCTCATGGAAATACAATCTATATCTTCCAGTCCCTTGGAATTGTCAGGAACTTTTCCAGTTCCTCACCATCATCCATCATGATTCTTCTACATGAAAATATCCCTCCCCACCAAGTAATTTCCCTTTCCTTCTTTCCATTTCCATTTCAATAACGTTTCTTCAGTTAGGACGTCAGTGGTCATCCTTCTCCCTGCTGATACACACACCTGAATCAGCCTTAGGATTCCTCCTTTGGGTTCACCTAATACCATAGATTATTCCCTATGAGCATTCATCTTACTATAATTTCCTGATGAAATTTCTTTTCTCTGATTGTACATGGCACTAGACTTGCTCTGTCCCACCAAAGCTTTGCACATTGTCTGGCATATAGAAGTGTTCGATCAGGCCCAGAAGCAGTGGCTCAAGCCTGTTATCTCAGGCAGAGATATGAGAATGGTTTCTGAGGCCAGGGGTTCAAGGCCAGCCTAAGCAATATAGCAAGACTCCATATCCAAAGCAAAATAAAAATAAAAAGTTAACTTGGCCTGGTGCATGCCTGTAGTTCCAGTTACTTGGGAGGATTGTTTGAACCCAGGAGTTTGAGGTTACATGAGGTATGATTGGGCCACAGCACTACAGCTTGGCCATAGTGTGAGACTCTGTCTCACAGATCACAAAAAGAAAAAAGAAAAGGTGGGGAAGAGAGAGAGAAAGAAAATACACTCCGATCATCTACTGAAGTGATGAGGAACATGACCATAGCATTTCTCAGTTCAGGATTCTGCTTCCTTACCTGATTTTGGGTAAGTCATTGTTACATCTTCATCCTTTATCACAAACTCTTCACTTTTCTGAGAATTTCAGTGTTGTAATAGACCTTTGGGAATGCTATTCCTTCCTGCCATAAATTGTCATCGGACATGATGATCAGCTTTTTGGGCTCAGTGTCAGGGTTTCAACTGCAGCCACTGCTGGAGACTGTGGCACCTTCTGGCCAATTCAATTTTATAGTGACAAGAAAATAATCAGTTATCTCTGCCCAGTTCTGTTGCCCAGTTCTGCTACTGGCACACAGAGGTAGGCATTGTGACCAATAGTCAAAATTTAATGATATTGAGGAATTGTGAACTCAAGGAAACATTCTGGAGGTAGTATGAGTTTGAGTTCATAGGAGTAAATAAGAAATTCAGCGACAAAAATGCAAGGACATAGAAATGTGTGCACATTTAAAAATATTTTCAATAAGCTTTATTTTTTACAGATGAAAAAAGATAGAGAAATTCCAAACCAAGTACAAAGAGTTCCCATAGTGCATAGCTCATGCAGATGTCCTTAATTTTACCTAATATGCTTTCTCCTTTCCCAAATCCAATCCAGGACATTACATTACATATAATCGGGTGTCTCTTTCTGTTCCTCTTGGCTGTGACTATTTTGCAGACATTTTGTTTTAGATGATTCTGACAATATTGAAGCATTTTGAGATGTTTTGTAGAATGTTCCTGCAGTGGAATTTATTGCTTGATTTTCTCATAATTAAACTGGGTTCATGGTTTTGGAGAGAGAGAAAGGTCATAGAAACAAATGCCATTATCATATCAACATGGTCTAGCACTGATGATGTTAACCTTGGTCATCTGAGGTCACATGTTTCAGATTTCTCCACTGTAATTTTCCTTCCCCCCTCCTCTCTTTCTCTTTAGGCCTGTCTTAAACATCAATTCTGGACTTGAATATAATCATAAGATCGCATTGTATAAATCCCAATAGAGAAACATTCTGCAAAATACTAAGTCTGTCCTCTTTAAATTGTCACATGGTCATGAAAACAAAGAAAACTGAGATTAAGTCTCAGACTAAAGGAATATGAAGCTAAGTACTATGTGAATCCTGGACCACACCATGCTGCAATTATATCAAGGGAAAAATTGGCCAAATTTGTAACAGGGTTTTAGATAATGTTGAATAATTTTTGTATCAGCATAAGTTTCCCTGACTTCTGTAACTTTACTGTGGACATATGGCATGTGTCCTTGGTCTTAGAAAATATACACTGAAATTTTGAAGGGTTACAGAGATTAAAGGGAATAATTAGCAAGGCACAGTAGCTCATTGTAATCCTAGCACTGAGGAGAGGCCTAAGTGGGAGGATTACTTGAGTTCAGAAGCTCAAGACCAGCGTGAGCAACAGTGAGAGCTCATCCCTACTAAAAAATAGAAGAAATTCCCCTGACACAATGGTGCACATCTATAGTTTCAACTTCTAGTGAGGCTGACATAGGAGGATAATCTGAGCCCAGGAGTTTAACGTTGTTGTGAGCTGCAATGATGCCACTCCACTCTAGCACAGGTAACAAAGTTAGACTCTGCATAAAAAAACACAAACCATCCTTTTCAACAAGTGAGGCCATAACAACTGTATATTTACATCTAAAATAATGAAACTGGACACTGACCCTGCAATGTATACAATAATTAATTTAAAATGGATCAAATACCTCGAATATCCTAAAAATCTTAGAATAAAAATATGGATAAATGCCCATGACATGGGACTTACCACTGGTTTCTTTGCTTTGAAATCAGTTCACCAAACACAGAAGAAGAAAAGAATAGAGGAATTGGAACTTATTGCAGTGAAAAACTTTTATATCTCAAGGAACAAGATAGTGGAAAGAACACAGACAGAATAGAAGAAAATATTTACAAATTATATATGTGAACAAATTAAGAACTCCTACAATTCTACAACAAAAAGTCAATTAAAAAATGGGCCCAAAACTTGAATAAAAATTTCTTCAGAGAAGATATGCAAACATCCAACATGTGCAGGAAAGGGGGCTCAGGGTTATTAGTCATTAGAGAAATGCAAATCAGACGTGCTTTCTACCCACCAGGGTAGCTGGAGAACATTGACCCAATTGGACTGAATTTGTCTTTTCAGAATACTACAACTAAGAGCGATATAATACACATTCTTTTCAAGTACACATGGCTATTCACCAAGACAGGCCAAATGCTCAGCCATCAGACAAGGCTCAATAAATGTCAAAAATTGGAAAAATATAAATTATTTATTCTCTTATCATAATTTTAAATTATAAGTCAACAACCAGAAGATATCCATAAATCTTCAAATACTTTTAAATTAAACAAGAAATTTCTGAATAACCTATGGATCAACAAGTACTAGTAATCTTTTTCCATCTTTTTAACTATAAGCTCCGTAGTGACACCAAAGTAAGCTCTGTCTGCCAAAGGACAGCAGAGTGCCTTACCTTTCTCTGCTGTCTATTTACTGAAAAACAAGCAGCTAGCTCTTCCTTTAAATCCAAAACATCCAGGCTTTTAAGATTCTCAAATTGTGTCCTCCAAGCAGTGATATGTTAATGTCGTAACCCCAAGTATCTTAGAATGTGGTCTTATTTGGAAATAGCATCTGTTTAGAGTCTTTAGAGTTTTCTAGATACAAGGTCACATCATCAGCAAACAGTGATAGTTTAACATTTTCTTTTCTGGTTTAAATACCCTTTATTTCCTTCTCTTGCCCGATTCCTCTGGCTAGGACTTCTAGTACCATGTAGAATAGAAGTGGTGACAGTGGGCACCTTTATGTTGTCCCAGTTCTTAGGGGAAATGTTTTCAACTTTTCCTCAGTCAGTATGATGTTGACTATGGGTTTATCATATATGGCTTTTATAATTCTGAGGTATGTTCTTTTTATGACTAGTTTGTTTGGCATAAAAAAACTAGGGATACGAAAGTGTGCTGGATTTTAAGAAATGCTTTTTCTGTTTCTATTGAGATGATCAATCATATGGTCATTGTTTTTGCTTCTGTTTATGTAGTGAATCTCATTTATTTATTTGCATATGGTAAGCCATCTTTGTATCCTTGGGCCCAAACCCTCTTGATCATAGCGAATTTTCATTTTGATGTGCTGTTGTATTCGTTCCCTAGTATTTTATTGAGAATGTTTGCATCTATGTTCATAAGGGATATTACTCTGAAGTTTTGTTTGCTGAGTCCTTTCCTGGTATGCACCTGGGCTTGCTGGTTGTGAGAGACCATGAGGCACAGGGCCTGGGCGGCTCCATCTTAACCGATGGCAGCAATTCTGAATACCCAGCTCAGTTCCTGGATAAGCTATAAAAATCACAAGTGGCCAACTCCCCTGGCCAAAGCCTATCAGCTTACAGGAGTCCTAATAAGGTATAGAAACAGAACCCCAACAAATCAGAGGCCACCCAATGTTCCCATACTCTAACCTCATACCCTAACCTTATAAATACCTGACCCGCCCTATGTTGGGGCTCTTTTGTGACCTGCTGCACCAGGCGACCGAAAGCCCAAGCTCAAGTTTGTATAATAAAAACTCTTTTGTTCTTGCATTGTATTCAGCTCCCTGGGGGTCGGTGGGGAACACCGTACTCTGGACACAACAGTTGCACACAGGAGAGAGCTGGGTGGGATGAGGCGAGTCACCAGCATTCAAGTGGGAGTAAAAGAGGGAAAAACTAGAGGTAACATTATATTTGTTTCCATTAGTATAATTTAAGTTAAAACAAAACAGCTAGAAAATACCAACTTGGCAAAGGACTTGGAACCATGGCTGGTGAAAATTTAAATTGGAATAACCCTTTTGGAAAATACTCCAGCAACATCTACTAAGTCCTCACGTCCATACATCTAATGATCCAGCAGTTCCAGCCTTGGGTATGTCTATATCCAGCCGAAATATTCACTAAGACAAATACAAACAAGACATGATAATAGATGCATTAAGGATTATAGCCCATAACTACAAACTTCCCATTTCCCATCAACAACAAAATGTATAATATAAGCTTCAGTGCATTGAATCAAGAAATACTGCACGTGACTATGACTCTCATGAACAAAATGATGAATAAAGGAAGCCAGACACAAAAATGTTGCTGTGATATTGAATTTAGAAAGAGTACAAATGTAAGTGAAACTTGAAAAGAAACTTTCTGTTCTCCAGACTGGCTGTACAATTTAGCATGTCTACCAGAATCCTAGAACAGACTCTGTTGCTTTCAGCCCTCTCTCCACTAGGTAATATTAGCAGTTTTTCTTTTAGCCATTCTAATAGATATCTACTAGTGTCTTATTTTGATTTTAATTTATATTTCCCTAAGGGCTAATGAGGCTAAGCATATTTTTACGTGCTTTTTTGCCATCCCTAATCCACTTTAGGATATTGAAATCTTTTGTTTGTTGAAATCTTTCGTTCATTAAAAAAAAGCATTGTTGGCAGCGCCTGTGGCTCAAAGGAGTAGGGTGCTGGCCCCATATGCTGGAGGCGGTGGGTTCAAACCCAGCCCCGGCCAAAAACTGCAAAAAAAAAAAAGCATTGTTTTCTCACTGCTAAGTTTTAAGAGCTCATTGTAAACACCGAAAACAAGTTATTTGCTAGAGGTTATTTATAAATATTACTTCCCTATG
The DNA here is from genome assembly GCA_963574655.1 of Perodicticus potto. Taxonomy (NCBI): domain Eukaryota; kingdom Metazoa; phylum Chordata; class Mammalia; order Primates; family Lorisidae; genus Perodicticus; species Perodicticus potto. Next base: position 10,539 of record CAUYRH010016556.1, on the reverse strand, counting down.
GTTGGCTAATCTTTTTCATTCCCTTAATAGGATCTTTCACAGAGCAAAGCTTTACTTTATTATTATTTGTAGATATGAGGTCTTACTGTGTTGCCCAGGCTAATCTTAGACCTCTGGCCTCTAGTGATCCTTTTACCTCAGGTTTCCCAGTAGCTGGGACTACAGGCACCTGCCACTATGCTCATATACATTTTTTTTTACAGATGGGCTCTCATCGTCTTCCCAGGCTTGAATTGATCTTCTGGCGCCAAGCTATATTTCAACCTCAACCCCAATTTGGTATTACAGGTGTGACCCACCAACCCCACTGCAGAAGAAAACCTAAAATTTTATTTTTCAGACATAAAATCTAACTTTATTGCCCAAGCTGGAGGACAGTGGAATGATCATAGCTCAATGAAGCCTTCAGCTCCTGGGCCGAAGGGATCTTCCCATCTTGACCTCTTGAGTAGCTGGAACTACATATGTGTGCCATTGTGCCCAGATCATTTTTTCTTCACATTTTTAATTTTTGTAGATATGGAGTCTTTCTATATTGCCCCGGCTGGTCTTGAGCTCTCAGCTTCAAGTGATCCTCCAGCTGTTGGGTAAATGCTGAGTTTGTATCCTGTTGAATGACCCCCATATCATACAGGTGATTGTCTTCAAGCTGGCACCTTATACAAAGAGGTAACTAACTATTCCAATTTGTGTTAAGTCAGCTATTTTCAGATGATGCGTACTGCAGGGACAGAATTATGAGGTCATGTGCCCATCACTGCTATTCCATTGCCAGAAGTTGATATTTTATTTGGAGCAAATGATGCAGAGATACTTATGTCAGTTAATCCTGCATGCTGTCAGCCCCCAGATAGTGGTGGTGTCTAAAGCCTTATATATTGGCAGGTATCTATTATAATACCAACCAGTGCCTCCTTTCAGTGAAATGTGTGTGATGTGTTGAGCTTGCTGCTAAGTCATTGCTTGGCACCTGCTCAAGGTGTGACATCACATGAAGGGCTCAGAATTGGTCCTGGGACCAAAAACCAGATGTAATATCTAGTGTAGTTAAGAGACAGTGGGTCCCCACACCATCCCTCAAGAAAATATCCTTTGTACAGAAAGAATTTAGGGTAAAACATGAGCAAGCTGGTCATGTCTTAGATGCTTTTTGAAAATTCATGACCACTGGAGGGGTTAGACAAGTACAGTAGAACCTCTGCAAATTGACCTCCCCCCAAACTGTAACAAATTAGACAAAGGATAAAGGTGGTCAACAGAAGGGACTAGGCCCACTGTTCCACTGATATGTCAAAATGGTGCATGTTTGTCTATGCAAATTTGATTGACATAAAGAGGTGGTCAGCTGTGGAGGGTCTGCTATATCTTTATGAGGGGTTTTCTGTGCTGCAGGCATTGTTGAAAGATTTTGCTGCAGAACAACATTGACATGCAGGAGTCATCCATTGCTCACTGCAGTGGTTTCTCTTCAAGATGGCATTACTCTTGTTCTGTAACTGGCTGTTATGCTGAAATTATGCTCCTAAGGTCAGACTAATAATAAATTATACAAACAGACATGAACAGCCTTCTTTTTGTTATTTAATTTGTTATTTAATTTCTTATTTTTATTATGGTTCTTATTTGCTCTCAAATATATCACTGTCACTCTTTCTTCTTTTTATACAATTTTTTTGTCCTGGCTCCATGGCTCATGGCTGTAATCCCAGGACTCTGGAGGCTGAGTAAGGAGTACTACTTGAGACCAGACATTGGAGATGATTCTAAGCAAGAGTGAGACCTGGTCTCTACAAAAATAGTAAAATATTTATTTGGGCATAGAGGTGCACACCTATAGTGCCAGCTACTAAGGAGATTGGGTCAGGAGAATTTCTTGAGCCTAGGAGTTTGAGGTTTCTGTGGTCTATGATAATATTACAGCACTCCAGTTCCAGTGACAGAGCAAAATTTTGTCTAAAAAAGATATTACACTTTGGACACACTTTTGGATAATACTTATATTATTTCTGCAGCATTTTATATATTTCAAAAGACATAAACATTTCAAATGGTCTGGGATGCCATGGCATGTGCAGGGAGGGGTACCATGGTGATTTTTAACAAGGAAGTCATCAAAAATAAAGATTCCATCATTCAAGGCTCCAGGATGAAATTATAGTTTTTATGCAATGACCCCCAAGCACACACCCATACAGAGACAGGAGAACAAATACCACTATCAATATAAGATCCAGAACTATCTTAGATATTATTCCCAGGGGAACAGCTCCCGAGGAAGATCTGCCATCTTCTCCTGGAATAGTTTATCAAAGGTTTCAGCTTGGGCCACCGTGAAGTGATTTTTCCAGTCCCCAGTTATGCCTGGAAAACAGGAAACAGAAACTCAGGTCAGGTGGTGGGGTCAGACCCCAACATGTCTCCTCCTTGATCTGTTCTTACTGTCCACCCTCATGGACACTGTGGCTAATACAGCATAATGAGCAATGGTCCATTGGTGGGCCCTTGTGCCCCCTGGAAGCACACCTGTTTGCACTCCTGCCTGCCTGGCAGGGACTTATTACCTTCCTTTCTCCCCATCCCCCTCCTGTGCACATTCTCTTCACTGTCATGCCCCCTACATCTGCTGACACACCCAGAATCAAGCCACTTCCCACTACCCCTGTTTCTACCACCTCAACCCAAGCTAACATCATTTCTGTCCTGCATTAAGGTGACAGAGTATAAGCAGTCTCTCTGCTTGGGATTGTTCTCCTGTATAACTTCATCTCAGATAGCAGCCCTCTTCTCCCCTTGACAAATGAACCCACATCCTACCCCTTTCCTATTCAAGTTCTTTCAGAGACCTTGGATTTCACTCAGACTTCACCAACACTGTCTGGTGCTTTTAAAGCTCCCAGTGATCTGTGTCCCTGTGGCTTCTCTGACTCCATCCTCTGCTATGACCCATTTGTTCACTGCGCTCCATCACACTGGGACTTGTGATTCTGCCTCACAGGTGGCAGGTTTCCCCAATACTTAGACTACGTGTGTTTCCCATGTCTTCTCCCTGCAATGTTGTTCTCCCAGATGTATCTATGAGCTGTCCGTTTGTCTTTTCCAGTCTTTGCTCCAACAGAGTCTTCTCAGTGGAGAAGTGGTTTAGTCACCACCCAATTTACAACGGCAAGTCCCCATTCTGCTGCATTTCACTTCAGAACACTTCCCTGCAGAGTGGGCTCTATGCATTTCCCTTTTGTGGCTGAGTATATAGCATGTATCTCTAATATAAAATATATACGTTTTAGAAAGTTGCACCTTTGTATTTCATTGCAAAAGATTTAGTGCTGCAAAGAGGTAAGACATATACTGACTACTCAATAAGTCTTTACTGAGAGAATGAATAAAAGAATTAAATAAAAGAAGGTTGGGCACGGGGAGTCACAATCATAATTACTAAGAAGGGCAAGCTGGGAGGATGGCTAGAGCCCAGAGTTCAAGGCTATCCTGGGCAACATAGGCAGACTTCTGTCTCTACTAAAAATAAGAAAACATTGGCTTCAGATAGTGGCGCATGTGGATGTAGACCAGCTATTCAGAAGGCTGAGGTAGGAGGATGGATTGAGCCCAGAAATTTTTCCTTTCTTTCTTTCTTTCTTTTTTTTTTTTTTTTTTTTTTTTTTTTCAGCTTTTGGGCAGGGCTGGGTTTGAACCCACCACCTCCAGTATATGAGGCCAGCGCTCTATTCCTTGAGCCATAGGCACCTGAACCCAGAAATTTAAGGCTATAGTGACCTATGAACTCAAGCCTGGGAGACAGGGTGAGATTCTGTATAAATAAGGAAAAAAAATGACAAAATGTACTAATATTACCTTTGTTTGAATAGATGAGGGAGGAAAAAAAAAGAGGTTAAAGTAATAATGTGGATTTGAAGCCAAGAATTCTGATGTGGGAAGTCTTATTCTTAATTACATGGTTATCTTATTATTTTATATTGAATTAATACTTACATAAAGAAAATATTAATTAAATAGGTGATATAGAATAACACAATTATAAATGGATTAATTATATAAATGTATATCATAGAAATGATAGAGCAGAGTGTCTAACATGTAACTGTTGCCATGTAAACATACTTTGTTCTTTCATGTCCTCTCTGTGTGTGCACACATTTCTCTTCTAAGGATGCAGACATTTTGGGTTATGTCTGACTTATTGAGTAGTTACTATATGTCTGCCCCTCTTTGAAACATGCTATAAGGCACATATCACTGTCTTCTGCAAATCCCCTCCATGTCCTTCTCATACGCATAATTCCTGCACCCCATCTCAGCAGCCCAGAAGTCTTAACTTATTCCAGCATCAACTCTAAGTCCAAAATCTCATGTGAATATCACCTAAGTCTCCCAAAGGCATAAGTGAGATTTGAGGTATGATTCCTTCTGAAGCAAAATTTCTGTCTAGCTGGTAACCTGTGAAACCAGACATTGTTACCTGCTTTCAAAATGCAGTTATGGAATGCTTGCAGTGCTATAAATTTCCCTCTAAGGACTGCCGAAGGGTCAGGAGAAATCTTCTAAATACGGATCAAAATTGTTTTCACATAGTAAATGAGCCTTCATGGCCTTTTAATCACTATATGATGGAGATAAAGAGCAAAGTTAAAGAAACATGGTCAACTTTTAGACACAGCAGACCAGACAGATTAAGACCAATTGTGACCATTAACCATTAACCTATTTACCAAATCACTTTCCTTACGTTATCTTAAAATCCTTACAGAAAATCCTATAAGATAAGAATTATTATTCCCACAAGACACAATTATAAGAGGGACCTTACCTAACAAATGCAATCAGTGTAACACTGGTTTCTTGTTCCTTCAATGAATCCCCCAAAAATAAAAAAAAAAGAAAAAGAAAAACATATGTACACATAAGAAAAAATAACCATTATTCTCACTTTATATATATATATAAATGGCATATATGTATATGAAAGGGATAGTGACTGTATATATGTATATATGTTTTAATGGTATATATATATGTGTGTGTGTATACATACATATATATAGACATGTATAGCTTATATATATATACATAGAGAGAGAGATATATGCATATAGACATGTATGCCATATATATATGTACATATATGCCATTAAACATATATACATATATATGTGTGTGTATATATATATAGACACGTATGGCTTATATATACATACATATATAGAGAGAGATATATACATATAGAAATGTATGTCATATATATACATATATATGTCATTAAACATATATACATATATACAGTCACTATCCCTTTCTAATCCTGGTTCAAAAGTTGCCTAGGACTATCTATTATAGAATATTGTTTAACTATGCAAGTTGGTGCTACACAGCAGTGACGGTTTTCATTCTCAATTGGACCCTCAATACTTCTCAGTGTTACTTACACTTGCTCTTAGTAATCCCCTTTCTTCATTTCTTTTTGAAACACTTGCCTGAGGCTATTATGGAACATTGTTTATTTGTACCCTCATATTAATCTTAAATTAGTATATATACAGTCCCACTTTAGGTACATACATATATTATTATTCCCACTTTAGATAAACATATATATATATATGAAAACTGGAGATTTAATAGGCTAATAATTTGCTCAAGATGACCCAGATTTTAAGTATCTAAGTTAGGATTTTAATCAAGGCCTACCACTAACATCCATGCTTTTTTGTAGTTTGGGGACATTTTTTATGCAGCAATGAATAATTAATAGACAAACAGTACCACAATGATCATTTATGGCTGCTCATTTTTGTGAGAATAAAGAAGTATATAAAATAAACTCCAAGAAGAAGAATTCCAAGGACTTGAAAATCATGTAAATTTGAAGTTTCATTTAATAGCATCCAACTGTCCAACTTAACAGCATTTTACAGTGAATGAGCGGGCTGTTGGGCAAAATCTAATGATATACAGCACAACCCCAAGGTGAAGGGCTCAAGTACAACTTGAACTTCACCTAACAAATGCAAACGATGGAACTAATCATTGTACCTGCATGTTAATCTGAAATTTAAAAAAGAAAAATATGAACACTCCAAAATAAAGATGAGCAAAAGACATCAATTGGCAGATGACAGAAATATAATTTTAATGGCAAATAAATATATGAAAATCTTTTTTTAAGTTTATAAAATGGGAAAAATCTAGTGTGAGCTGTAATGTTGAGGGTAGCTGTGGGGAGCCAATATCCATGCTTTTCCCTTCCTCCATTCTGTTTCAAAAAGAAATGAAGACAAGGAATTACTTCAGGGCAAGTGCAAATAAGATGGAGAAGACTGAGGGCCCAGTTTAGAATGAAAACCGTCACTACTGTGTAGCACCAACCTGCACGGTCATTGTTCCATACTAGCCCCAGGCAACTTTTGAACCAGGATTAGGAAGGGATAATGACCATTCTCATTTGAGGTAGGGAAATAACTGGCTGGGTAAGGATTGTGGAACACAAGAAATAGAGGAAAAAGTAGAGGCAGAAAGAGACTGTTAACCTAAAAGAACGGGTTGAGGCCACAAAGGCAAATTAACTATGGAGAGGAAGAGACAGCTTGAGAGAAGTGGAGGGATCTCAGCTATTGAGGAGAGAATAGATTTTTGAATTTAAGATTTTTGCAGACGGAGGAGTTTAATCAATTTTGACTATAAGCAGAGTCTCTCAAACTCATAAACACCAGGTTTTTTCGGGGGAGGGGGTGTAGGATTTTGTGCATACCTAAAGACGGATTGCTTTCCTTACCTTACTTAATTCTGCTGACATGCATCAGCATTGTAAAAGATTATTTTAGCTTTAATAAGCTAAAACCTTTACGAAATGAAACTTTGTTCCACCTTTAATATTGAAATTTCAAACTATGAATTTTTTTAATTCCAATTTTTATATTTTTCAGAATTTTATTAGGGGTGGTCAGTTATTCATTTGATTTTGAAATTCTATCAGCTGAACTGAGTTGTATGCCAGTATTTTATACTCCAATCAGTGGCTACAAATTCCAAAGTGAAGGAAGTACAATCACCGTTTTTTGGCTGAATCAACAATCACTGTAGAACTTGGACAGTGTGAACCACAAACAATAATTTCCTGCTGCCAGAACTTGGCTAATGACAGCTCTACCTTCTGGTAAAAAATAATCATTTACGATTATACATATCACATTACAGAGAATTATTTTTAACCCCACATTTTGAGATGTTGCACCCAAATAACAAATCCTTTGAGATCATAATTCTAATAAGAGCATCAATTTATTAATAAATTGTCAATGCACAATATTTATTCTAGTTAATTGCAACTGCCAAAGCTTGAACACATTAGGGTCCACGAAGCAATAGACATCATTGCAGCTTGCTTGATCACCTTAATTTATAGAACAATTCATCTTCGTTTTTTAGCTCCAAATCCTAAGTACAGGGGCATAGCAATTCATTGCATGTTTAAACAAGGACAGATCACTGGATTTTCCACACCGTATAGTTTTTAAACAATAGTTTAAAATGACATACCTAAGCAAATGTTGCATCGTATAGACACACATTATTGATGACTATCAGAACCACGCATTGAGAATTTGTTTCATAAATGTATATCCTAGCTCTGCTGTGAGAGTCAAACTTTTATATTAAAAAATATTGTAAGATCTATGGTTCTTCTTCGTCTTCTTTTCTAATCAGTAAAACTTGGTGAATGCTGAAATAAGAATCTTAAATTTTAAGTTCCATATCCCTGAATACACCAGATAGTCTTCTAACAGTGATTTTGAAAATGTCTTCTGCCTTGCCTGGTTTTTACTTATTACGAGGAAATATATTTCTGCTATTCAGCTTCGAAAATTAATTTTCTTCCAATTTTAAATGTTACACTCAATTCTTAAGATACCCATGTAAAAACTTTTCTATCATTATATAATAGAACTTTATATCTTGGAATAAAAATATATATAACATCCATGACAGAATTTTTTATGTATGTGATTGGTGAGATAACTTTAGCCTTTAGTTATTGGAAGAGAAATTCATTATCATGCCCAATAGAAATTATTTATTCTGACTAATATAAAGAGAAAACATGAAGCAGATTTATCTTTAAAAGTAAAATTACAAAAAAAAGTAAGATCACAGGATTTTAAAAATGATTTTTGTATTGTTATGACATGGAGGGAAATGTGACCTACTTAGAAACCTTTAAAAACAAATAGATTCTCAAGAATTTTATAAGCTATCATTATTTCCTGATTCTGTTCATTTTTATTTTTCTTTGTTCTTATTTTTTAGTTATTTTCCACCATTTGGCAATAGACTTAACCAACATATTTCTTCTGTGATCTAGAATTGACTTTTTAAATTCAAATCTTGAATTTGATGTATTTTATATTGGGATAAAACTCAGATACATGTAAGAAAGTGTGTGTATGTGTACTACTTATTTTATCTAAGATATAAGAAATTTATAGTTATCATATTTCCAATGGAAAGTGCTTATAAGGTTTGGTAAGGTGTATCTTTTACATTGATTTTTTAAAGACTGAATCTAACTTATACATGACAGTGTCCATTAATGAATAGGCATCAGTACCATCACACCATAATAATGCCTTTATGCTTTAGATAACGTAAATAAAACTGTATTTACCATGAAACTATTTTGACAAATATTAATTGGTATGAGCACAGAGAAGGAAAAATTTTGACTAAAGATCTTTACTTGTTATAAAAATGTGTTGTGATGTATCTTTACAAAGCAAGAGATTTATAAGGAAAAAAGGGAGAGTTTTTCAAATGGAATATTTTTACTCTGAGATCAAGGAAAAATGCCAGAAGTAAAAGACACACCAGAAGCTGCTTTGAGCAACAGCAGAATACACCATAGATTCCTTCTAAATGCAACAAGCATGTATTTTTCACTCACATCACAGTTCAAATGTGTTTTGGGGAACCACCCTTCCCTTTGGAGATTGAGAATCCCAGCTTCTCCATCTTGTGTTGCCACAATCTTCCACGTCTCTTGAGTGTCCTCTGCCACATACATCTTGTCCATTTAGCCAGCCAGCAGGCAAAGAGACAGAGAGAAGAGTGCCATGGGAGGCTTTATGACAAGGCTCAGTTGTGCTGCAAACTGGGTCCAAACACATCCATCAGGACACAACCAGGCAGACAGCCTGACCTAACTGCAAGGGGAGCAGGAAGTCTTCTCATCAGAAAGCCCACAGGGAGCGTAGAACAGGATGGGCATATATTATGGTATGAACTGTGCCCCACCAAAATTGCATGTGCTCACTATGAGTACCTTCGAATATGTGAACTTTTTTGAAGTTAAAGTCTTTCCAGTGGAAAATCAAGTTCGAATGAAGTCGTTAGCCTGGTCCACTAATCCAGTATAACTGTTGTTCCCATAATGGAAGAAAATTTGGACACAGAGACAGACACAGTTACAAAGAAATAAACCAAAGTGAAAAGACAAAGAGAAGATAATCATCTACAAACCAAGGAACACCTGAGCAGTAAGCTAGGAAAGAGGAGGAAACAGATCCTTTCCTACCACCATTAGGACAGCACAGCCTGCCAGCACATTGATTTCAGCTTCCAGCCCCCAGGATTGTAAGACAAAACATTTCTATGGTTGTGAACCACCCTGCCTATGGCACTGTGTTATGGCCTGTTAAGAAACTAATATAGTGGGGGAGGAGCCAAGATGGCGGTCTGTACCCAGCTTTCTGCAGACGCTCCCGTCCAGAAGGAGAGTTAAAGGACAGAAATTTAGCAAGAAAGCCAACGGTTTGGAAGTGAACCAAAAGAGAAGGTCGAAGAACCACATCAACCCTGCTGGAACAACCTGTGACCCCAAGGATACAAATAAAAGGTGCAGAACACATCGCCAAGCAGACAGGAGTCCCCTCCCCCAATGAGATCGGCTCGCAGCATACTCCATACCTCCATACAAACAAGCAAGCAGAGTTCAGATGTCTTCCCACTCTATCCCACGGGAGACACCCTCTAAAAACTAGACCTCCTTCCCCTACTAGGGTGCCATGGCACTCTCCTGCCAGGCATAAAACTGTATAAAACTGTACATATTTTCTACCTGTAAGTTTGAACTCCTGGCACTCCCCTCCACTCTCACCCTGAGGTCTGGAGGTCTTTCCCCATGGAGTCCAGATTCTTGGACATTTTCTTGAGAGGTGTGGAAAGGGCACAGGCTGTTGCTGATCTGTGCTGCTTTTCCGGCTTGGGAGTGGTGAGAGGAAAGTGAGCCGAGAGGAGGCCGAATGGAGAGACGGTCCCCTGAGGCAATGAGCAGCAGCGGGAGGATGGCTGTGGGACTTGCACCCCTGGAGATGTTTTGAGAAGACACTCACACTCTCTTTGGGAGGCCAGGGGAAGCCAGCTTCTCCAGTGACAGACCGGTCCTGTGGCAGAGGGGCAGGACTTGGGAGTGAAGGTTATGCCTGAGGCGGTACTGGGACCGGCTGGGGCAGAGCTCAGGGATTAGAATAAAAA